>PVKP010031055.1:0-27323 GCA_004027715.1 Plecturocebus donacophilus
GTTGATCACCATTTAACCTCTGATATCAAATAATGTCTTCTAGCTTTTTCTATCCTACATATCTATGTATAGAAGACAGAATGTAGATGTTGGCTGCATAACAGATTGTACATAAATCTCCATTTCAATGCATCTATTTGACAGACCTGGAGCAGTTACTATCTGCTGCTAAGGTTTCCACTACAGATGCAAGAAAAACATGTCCTTGCGCTTTCCGTCTGTCTAATTGTGGCAGCTGAGATTGAATAGAGGAATACAAGGTAAAAACGGGAAAACAATACCTGAGACAGGTCGGTCACCAGGCTTGGAGTGCAGTGGCACAAGTGGCTCACTACGTCTGCCTCCTGGGCTCAAGCCATCTTCCCACCTCAACCTCACTAGTTGCTGGGACTACTGGCATACACCCTTATGCCCACCTAATTTTTGTAGAGACCTGGTCTCGCTTATTTGTCCAAGCTGGTCTCAACTCTTGAGCTCAAGATCTGCCCACTTCGGCCTCCTAAAGTGCAAGCCCAGCCTGGGAGGAGAAACAGTCCCTACCACCCTTACCTCAGTGATTACATTTTTTAAAGGTTAGAAGCAAGCCAGTGACTCTAGTCTGCTTGAGCACGTTAATCTAGTGATTGAGCAATCTGGAGTTTGTCCTAGTGTCCAAAATCTGAGCCAGACACTAACTGTGTGAACACCCCCCGAACTCCCGTGATTTGAAATACATATTGGGAACTTCAAACTTAAAAAAAAAAAAAAAATCTCCATTTCAAAACTGGCTTGTCTCTTTAATCCCTACTCATTAGTATTACTGGAAATTTTTACATTTCTGTGGAATAAAGTCTTTCAATCTTACAGAAACCAAAAGATCACAGAAAAAAAAAAATCACATTAGAAACACTAAGCAGTCTTTCTCAGAGCTTCCCTCTCTCCCTCATTAACATTTCTCAAAGAGAAAAACACCACTGTGATGCTCCTCTTACAGATCATTCATGAAGTTACTAACTGAGCTGGGACCAGACAGACTTCATCAACTGGGCACACAGCCACTCACCATTACCCTTTGTTTAAAGTCTCAACAGCCATTCAACCCACATTATTGTGTTCCACTCAAGCCCATCAACATTTTTTTTAAGAGAAAACAATCAGGAAACTAAAACAAATGCCACTTAACTACAAATGAAGAAAAGACTGAATCCATATGCCTCACAAACAAAAATTCTCTAAAATTGATGGCTCACTTTAAGATTTCTATCTGAAATAGCAGTATTATTTTTAACAGGCTTGTATTCCTAAAAAAAATTACAAACAAATAATCATAAAAAACTTGTTAAAAAAACAAACTCATAATCTTGATCTGGCAAAGCATTCTAAACAGCAAATGCAAATGCACACACTGAAGGAGTCAAGACCTTCAGCAGCCTTTTGCCTAGGGCTGGGGAGGGTACTGGGGGGAAAAAGAGTACTCTCCCCAAGAGCCACGATCCTGGACAGGACTATTCTAAATTTCAAATGAATTTTAGAAGTGCTGTGCAGAGCTCTGTACTAAGTCCAACTCAAAGTTCTTTCGGCTGAAAATAACAGAAAGCTTACACAAAAACTAGAATTAACTGAAAGGGTACCAGAGCATCTCAAGAACTCCAAACAAGCCTACACATGGAAAGTCTTAACGCATCCAGATTTCTATTCTGCATGTGGATGGCTGCCCTCTCCCCATAGCTGCATTTCTCATCTACACTTCTTTCTAGATGAAATCTACTTACTTCTCCCTCCCTACAGGATGCCCTTCATTGCCTCCACATGTATGAGCCTGAACTTGGCTGCATACCAGCATCTGAGTTTTTTTTATTTTTATTTTTTATGATTCAGTCCCCGTAGAGACGGCCAAAAATTGCCAACGCCAACTATATTTCAAGTCGTCATGGCAGGGTATTGGGAAAAGTTTTCAATAAGCAATAATCGAACCTCAGATAAACCTCACCAGCTACAATACTGCCACTGCGTAAAGCTCAGCACCTGAGTTTATGTCCTGAGTTCTCCGAATGTAGGTGACAATTTGTGTCCTAAAGACTTGAATCTCACTTCCAATCTCAAATTCCTAGGATAAAGTGATTTGCCCAGCTTGGGCCAGGTGTCCACCTCTGGTGCAATAAGATATTACAAGAGGGGCTAGGTCACAGAGTATAATTAGAGTAGGGACTATGTGCCTGAAGCACTCCCCTAAAGTATATGCAATACACTAAGCAGTATGGCAGCTTCCATCCTCAAAAAGCTTACAATCTTGCTGAAATAATAAAATATATCAATAAAATACTAAATCAGGTACAGGAATGAATGGACAGGAAAAGCCTCAAGAAAAAGGTTAGCCTGTGCACTAAATGACAAACAGAAATTGAATCATGCGCGGGGAGGGGCTGAAGAACATTCCTAAGCACAAAATGTGATGTCTGCTCCTCTTGCTCTAGCCATCTAAGAAATATGGACCTAAGGAATAAATAATCTTTTACCACATAAACAGCTTCCAGTAAAATATCCTCGTTGAAAGCCTGCTATAAGGCTTAAACTGACTTGAACACAAAGCAGTACTGCTTCATCATGCAGTAATCACCCACTAGCTGACAAATGTCAAATAGTTATGCATTTTCATGCTGTCACCACCACCCTGACTTCCTTTCACTCCCTAGCCCCCACAAGACTCTTGCTCAGAGAGCACACAAAATTAGGCAAGCGGGCCAGGCACGGTGGCTGCCACCTGTAATCCCAGCACTTTTAGAGGCCGAGGTGGATGGATCACAAGGTCAGGAGTTCAAGACCAGCCTGGTGAACATGGTGAGACCCCATCTCTACTAAAAATACAAATATTAGCCGAGTGTGGTGGCAGGCACCTGTAATCCCCGCTACTCGGGAGGCTGAGGCAGAGAATTGCTTGAACATGGGAGGCAAAGGTTGCAGTGAGCCAAGACTGCACCACTGCACTCCAGCCTGGGCAACAGAGCAAGGCTCTGACTCAAAAAAAAAAAAAAAAAAAAAAAAAAAAAAAAAAAAAAAAAAAAAAAAAAAAAAAAAAAAAAAAAAAAAAAAAAAAAAAAAAAAAAAGAAAGAAAAAGAAAAGAGGAATCAGGCAAGCAGCCAATAAATAGCACAAGTGTTTCTCATTGAAAATATCCCACTCAATCTAGCATGTAAGTTAGCAGCAGCATCACCCAGACAGACAGAATTCATCCAGGAAAGAAACACTAGCTGAGCTATGTATGTGACTGCAGTGTGAGGGAAGGGGACTGGAGCAGAAAAGTACAATGTTTCCCATACACAAAAGCTAGACATACAAAGAAACTAGATGAAGCCTTCAGTAAATTATCTGTACAAAACAGAAATTAATAAAAACTTAACAGATGTCCAAATAATATTGGGTTTAAAAAGTCTATTCACAGAAGACTATTAGTTACCCCACATTATCACCAACATCACACATATTCACAGCCTGCAAGAGTTTACCTCAATCTCACAGGAAACAAAAAGGTAAAAGAACAGAGAGAAAGTAGTGACACTTATTTTACTTTGCTGAAGAGTAGCAATGTTACTATGAAAATGGAAACTACTTGGCTGGGCACAGAAGTTCATGCTTGTAATCCCAGCACTTTGAGAGGCTAAGGCGGGTGGATCACCGGAGGTCAGGAGTTCTAGACCAGCCTGGCCAACACGGTGAAACCCCTCTCTACTAAAATTACAAAAATTAGCCAGGCGGGGTGGCAGTGCCTGTAATCCCAGCTACTCAGGAGGCTGAGGCAGGAGAATCGCTTCAACCCAGGAGGCAAAAGCTGCAGTGAGCTGAGATGGTACCACTGCACTCCAGCTGGGTGACAAGAGCGAAATTCCGTCTCAAAATAAATAAATAAATAAAACCAGGCCAGGTATGGTGGCTCACGCCTGTGATCCCAGCACTTTGGGAGGCCGAGGTGGATTACCTAAGTCAGGAGTTTGAGACCAGCCTGGCTAACATGGTAAAATCACATTTCTATCTACTAAAAATACAAAAAATTAGCCAGGCGGTGTGACACGCACCTGTAATCCCAGCTACTCGGGAGGCTGAGGCAAGAGTATTGCTTAAACCCAGGAGGTAGAGGATGCAGTGAGCTGAGATCACATCATTGCACTCCAGCTTGGACAACAAGAGCAAAACTCCATCTCAAAGAAAATTATAATAAATAAAGCCATATCTGCATCTATGAACGTATCTAAAAAAGGGGCACATCAAATTCAATTAAGTGAGATCCATCATATATCAATGCAATCACTAAATCAGAACTCATCATTCTTGTTGATACTTGCTCCTGTTGATTTTTTTTTTTTTTTTTTGAGGCAGAGCCTCTCTCTGTTGCCCAGGCTGGAGTGCAGTGGTGCAGTCTTGGCTCACTGCAACCTCCGCCTCCCAGGTTCAAGCAATTCTCCTGCCTCGGCCTCCCAAGTAGCTGGAACTACAGGCGCGTGCCACCACACCCAGCTAATTTTTGTATTTTTTTTTAGTAGAGATGAGGTTTCACCATGTTGGCCAGGGTGGTCTCAATCTCCTGACCTTGTGATCCACCCGCCTCGGCCTCCCAGACTGCTGGGAAATACAGGCGTGAGCCACCGTGCCCGGCTGATTTTTTTTTTTCTTTTTGAGACAGGGTTTCTCTGTTGCATCGACTGTAGTGGCGTGATCTTAGCTCACTGCAACCTCCACCTCCTGGGATCAAGTCATTCTTGTGCATCACTCACTTAGGGAACTGGAATTACAGGCACGCATCACCACATCTAGCTAATTTTTTGTATTTTTAGTAGATACAGGGTTTCACCATGTTGGCTAGGCTGGTCTCAAACTTCTGGCCTCATGTGATCCATGACTTGCACAACATGCACAGCCCTGTTGATAAAGCTGAGCATGGTGGCTCATGCCTGTAATCCCAACACTTTGGGAGGCCAAGGCAGGAGGAGCACTTGAGGACAGGAGTTTGAGACCAGGAGATTCCATCGCTACAAAAGCTACAAAAATTAGCCCAGGTGTAGTGGTGTGTACCTGCAGTCCCAGCTACTGGGAAAGCTGAGGCTGGAGTATCACTTGAGTCCAGGAATTCCAGGCTATAATTGCACCACTACACTCAAGTCTGGGCAACAAAGAGAGATCCTGTCTCCATTGGAAAAGGCCAGGCCTGGTGGCTGTCTGTAATCCCAGCACTTTGGGAGGCTGAGGCAGGAGGACTGCTGGAGGCCAAGGGGTCAAGACCAGCCTGGACAACACAGTGGGACCCCATCTCCACAAAAAAATATAAAATTAGCCAAGTGTGGTGTTGTGCATCCATAGTCCCAGCTATTTGGGAAGCTGAGGTAGAGAAGGATCACTTGAGCCTGGGAGGAAGAGGCTACAGTGAGCCACGATCACACCACTGCCCTCCAGCCTGAGTGACAAAATGAGACCTTGTCTCGGAAAACAACCACCACCAAAAAAAGCCCAAAACTTTACAAATCCAGAACTTCATCAAGTGTAAAATAAACAAATATATACTCGGGGTCTCCACAGCACAGCAGAGGTTAAAAAATAACTAGAATTCCATAAGGAAACATCCACTTTAAAAAGATTTTAAGCCAATTCTATGACAAGGTCAAAGTTGCTTTACAAAGGTATCATCAAGGAAACCGTCTTCAAGGCAGGCATGGTGGTACACTTCTGCAATTAATCCCAACTATTCAGTACGCTGAAGCAGGAGGATTGCTTCAGCCCAGGAGTTTGCACCAGTCTGGGCTACACAGCAGACCCATGGACGGCCATCCCAACCCCATCTCTAAAAAAAAAGAATGAAAACTGTTTTCAGCAAATAAGGACTCTTGATACAACATAGTTTACAAAGCAAACATCTAAAACTGATTAAGTCTTAAATCTGCATTACAATTCTAAATATTAGAGCCCTCCTCCCTACTCAACTCCAGTCATTTTAAACTACAGAGTGACCCAAGTGTCCCCTATTACAAATCCAATATATTCATTTGTAATTTTCAGTTATCTTTGAACAAAGAAGCCTCCTTCACATAAAAGAGAGACAGTGAACATGAATCTAGGAAACCATATTACCCAAGTATTCCACAAGGAACAATGCCCTGTTTAGCAAAGAATTTCAGACACATAAATCTTATCCCTTAAGCCATAACAAACACAATAAAATGCAAAACAAAATGCACTTACAAGAGGAAACAAAAGGAACACGGACATAGTAGCTGCTGCTCATCTATGTACGACACTGCTAGGCATTTTACCTGTGTTATTTATTTCATTTGGCTGAAATGCATTACTGACCCAAGAGACAAGTGATATGCCAATTTTTATAAATGGAAAAAGAAACAGCATTATCAATACTGTATCAGGCACTGTTCTGTGCCTAGCATAAGTTACCTCAATTAATCCTCACATTAACTATTCTGAGTTGATGTCTCCTTTTTAAAGACAGGAAAACAGGCCCAGAAATGTTAAGTGGTGGTACCCTAAACCCACTGTTCCAAACTGTCACAGCTGTCCTTCCCAGGCTGTGCTTATAAAGCCCAATCAGGTCATATCATTCTTTCAAACCATTTCCTGGTGTTTTGTTTTGTTTTGTTTTGTTTTGTTTTGTTCTGAGACGGAGTCTTGCTCTGTCACCCAGGCTGGAGTGCAGTGGTGGGATCTCAGCTCACTGCAACCTCCACCTCACAGATTCAAGCTATTCTCCTGCCTTAGCCTCCCGAGAAGCTGGGACCACAGGCTTGTGCCACCACGCCCAGCTAATTTTTTGTATTTTTAGTAGAGATGGGGTTTCACCTTGTTAGCCAGGATGGTCTCGATCTCCTGACCTCATGATCCACCTGCCTTAGCCTCCTGAAGTGCTGGGATTACAGGTGTGAGCCATCGCGCCTGGCCAATTCTCCAGATTTTAATCAAAATTTTCTTGTTTTTGTTGTACTTGCCTTTTTACCATTTCAGTATACTGTAATTGTAATATATGTGTTCTAGTAACTATAGAATTATATTAATAGCAAACAACTAGGATCTGGTAGATATTCCATTCAGCAAAGCTACAGAAAGTTAATTCCTGGTTCGAATTTTATTTCTGAAATACTTGAACTTCCATGATATATTCTATTTATATTACCAAAAATTATTAAGAATGGCTGGGCACAGTGGCTCACACCTGTAATTCCAGCACTTTAGGAAGCTGAGGTAGACAAATCACCTAAGGTCAGGAGTTCGAGACCAGCCTGACCAACAAGATGAAACCCCATCTCTACTAAAAATACAGAATTAGCGGGGTGTGGGGGTGCATGCCAATAATCCCAGCTACTCAGGAGGCTGAGGCAGGAAAATCACTTGAACCCAGGAGACGGAGGGAGGTTGCAGTGAGCTGAGATCAGGCCATCGCACTCCAGCCTGGGCAACAAGAGCAAAACTTAGTCTCAAAAAAAAAAAAAAAAATTAAGAATCAAAGAATAGGTCAGGTGTAGTGGCTCATGCCTGTAATCACAACACTTTGGGAGGCCCAGGCAGGCAGATCACTTGAGGTCAGGAGTTTGAGATCAGCCTGGCCAACATGGCGAAACCCCATCTCTAATAAAAATACTAAAATTAGCTGGGTGTGTTGGTGACCGCCTGTAATCCCAGTTACTTAGGAGGCTGAGATGCAACAATAGCTTGAACCCAAGAGGCAGAGGTTGCAATGAGATGAGAATGCACCGCTGCACTCCAGTCTGGGTAACAGAGCGCTAACAATAAAAATAAAAAATGAATCAAGGAATAGTTCCGAATAAAAGAATGGTTCATGTTGTTTGGAGAAAAAGAAAAAGGTATATATGTCCCCTCTCACATAAAACAAGTCCTATATGTTGGCGAGGTTCAGTGGCTCGTGCCTGTAGTCCCAGCACTTTGGGAGACTGAGGCAGGAGGATCACCTGAGCCCAGGAGTTCAAGACCAGCCTGGGCAACATAGTAAGACCCATATCTCCACAAAAAATAAAATTAGCCAGGCATGATGGTATATGCCTCTGATCCCAGCTACTTGGGAGGCTGAGGTGGGAGGATCGCTTGAGTCTGTGAGAGCCACAGAGAGCTGAGATCTCACCACTGCATTCCAGCCTGTGTGACAGAGCAAGAATCTCTCAGGAAAAAAAAAAAAGTCCTATGTGTTAAATACTGTGAAGGCAGTATATCTCTTTAAAGCAACTGAAGAACTTCCTGGATAAAACTTCCATGCTCAAGGATTATATTAAACTTCTAGAGTTTAATATTACTACTGGAGAGTAGTAGTATTAAATACTGTATAGTAATACTAATACTAAAGGGTAATAATACTGGAAAGAAAGAAAACTGAGAGGGTAGGTCCTAAAAGCAAAGAGAGGAAAAACAGATAATCGAGCAGACCAAAATCAGTTATGAATCTCCAAGAAGACAAGTAAAAGTTTATCTTTTTTTTTTTTAAGACAGAGTACCGCACTGTTACCCAAGCTGGAGTCCAGTGGCATGATCATGGCTCACTTCAGCTTCAACCTCCTAGGCTCAAGCAATTCTCCCGCCTCAGCCTCCCAACTAGCTGGGACTATGCCATGTGCCACATGTGCCACAACCGCTTTGTTTATTTTTTTCTACAGACAGAGTCCTGCTACCTTCCCCAGGCTGGTCTTAAACTCCTAGGCTCAAGAGATCCTACCACCTCAGCTTCCCCAAGTGCTGGGATTACAAGCGTGAGCCACTGTGCCCAGCCTACATTTTGATGTGTTTATCCCTTCATCTTTTTTAAAAATAATCCTTCATCTTTTTTTTTTTAATTAGAGGCAGAGTCCCACTATGTTGTTCTAAGATAGTCTTGAACCCCTGAGCTCAAGGTGATCCTCCCACCTTGGCAAGTATCTGCAATTAGTACAGACCCAAGCCACTGGGCCTGGTTTTTTGTTTGTTTAGACAGAGTCTTACTCTGTTGCCTAGGCTGGAGTACAGTGGCACGATTCTGGCTCACTGCAACTTCTGCTTCCCGGGTTCAAGCAATTCTCCTGCCTCAACCTCCCAAGGAGCTGGGATTACAGGTGCCTGCCACCATGCCCATCTAATTTTTTTATTTTTACTAGAAATAGGGTTTCTCCGTGTTGTCCAGGCTGGTCTCAAACTCCTAACCTCAGGTGATCCTCCCTCCTCCGCCTCCCAAAGTGCTGTGATCACAAGCATGAGCCATCACACCTGGCTGGGCTAATTTTTATATTTTTAGCAAAGACGAGGTTTCATCATGCTGGCCAGGCTGGTCTCAAAACTCCTGACCTCAGGTGACCCGAAGTGCTCCCTCAGCCTCCCAAAGTGCTGGGATTACAAGTGTGAGCCACCACACCCGGTCAAGATAAGATTTTAGAGCTGGGTCCAAGGGCGCAATCTCACTGCTGCCTCAACCTCCAGGGCTTAAGCAATCTGTTCACCTCAGCCTCCTGAGTAGCTAAGACTACAGGTGCACACCAGCACACCTGGATAATTTTTGTATTTTTTGTAGAGACGAGGTCTAGCTATGTTGCCCAGGCTGGTCTCAAACTCCTGAGCTCAGTATTGTTACTCTATAGCCTTTTTAGAGTTTAAAGAGTTTGAAGATGGCATATAGGCTAGGAGCAAGAGATGGGGAGGTGTACTAGGCTGTATCGATACAGAACAGGCTCCTCTAGAGGGATATAAAGCACCGCCAATTCCTTTGAGTTTTAAGCAATCTGCCTGCCTCGGTCTCCAAAAGTGCTGGGATTACAGGCATGCATCATCAGGCCCAGCCCCTATCATATATATAAATATAAATTTTTTTAAGGGAGAAAAATAGGAGAAAGGCCTTTCATGCAATTCACAGATATTCTCAGTAAGTTTCTTCACACTAGAACAAACTGGGAGACCTATGAGTATCTTCGAAATGTTCATACCTGAAAGTATTATTTATTCTAACTAGTCCATTAATGACAGATTTACAAATTTATCTGTGCACAACATAGAATACCTAGAAACTGGTTCACCTCTCTAACAAAGCCATTCATATATTATTGCTATAAAGCAAAGGCAAAAACTTGTCAATTCTTGTTCTCTTCATGTGACACTTTTCAGTACACAACCCATTTTTTGAAAATGCTGTATATTCAGACAGGAAATCTGACTAGATTAGAAATTTAAAACATTATAAACAGTGATTTGCATTATTGTTATAGACTACTTTATACGTGCTGACATTTTTTTTTTTTTTTTTTTTTTTGAGACAGAGTTTCCCTCTGTCACCCAACCTGTAGTGCAGTGGCATGATCTCGGCTCACTGTAACCTCTGCTCCCAGGTTCAAGCAATTCTCCTGCCTCAGCCTCCCGAGTTAACTGGGACTACAGGCTAATTTTTGTATTTTTAGCAGAGATGGGGTTTCGCCATATTGGCCAGGAGAAGTGGCTCATGCCTGTAGTCCCACCTATCTGGGAGGCGGAGGTTGCAGTGAGCCGAGATCATGCCACTGCACTCCAGCCTGAGCCACAAGAGCGAGACTCCATCTCAAAAAGGAAAAAGGAAATTAGTCCTGATACATACTATAACATGATGCATGGACCTTGAAAACAACATACTAAGTGAAATTAGCCAGACACAAAAAGCCAAGTATTGCATGATTCCAGTTACATGAAATATCCAGAATAGGCAAATTCACAGAAACAAAGATAGATTGAAGGCTACCAGAGGCTGGCGGAAGGGGAAAAGGGAGAGTTATTGCTTAATGGTTACAGAGGTTCTGCTTGCGGTGATGAAAACATTTTGGAAAGATCACCATGATGATTGCACAACATCTGAATGTAACTCATGTCACTGAACTGTACACGTAAAAATGGTTAAAATGACCTAAATGTAAGACCTAAAGCTATAAAACTCCTAGAAGAAAATGCAGAGGGAAAACTTCATGATACTGGATTTGGCAATGATTTCATGGATATGACACCAAATACACAGGCAACAAAACCAGAAATAAACAAATGGGACTATATCAGACATAAAACATTTTGTGTATGAAAAGATACAATCAACAAAGTGAAAAGGCAACCTACAGAATGGGAGAAAATATCTGCAAATCATGTATCTAATAAGGGGTTAATATCCAGAAAGAAAATATATAGGCTGGGTGTGGTAGCTCACGCTGTAATCCTAGTACTTTGGGAGGCTGAGGCAGGCCGATCACCTGAGGTCAGGAGTTTGAGACCTGCCTGGACTACATGGTAAAACTCCACCTCTTCTAAAAATACTGCCAGGTGTGGCGGTGCATGCCTGTAGTCCCAGCTACTTGGGAGCCTGAGACAGGAGAATCACTTGAAGGCCGGGGGAGGGGGAAGAGGGTAGCAGTTGCAGTGGTCGAGATTGCGCCACACACTCCAGCCTGGGGGACAGAGCGAGACTCTGTCTCATAAAAAAAAAAAAAAATCCAGAAAATATAAAGAACTTCTACAATTCAACAATACAAAATCAAATAACATGATTTAAAAAATGGGAAAGGAGGCTGGGCACAGTGGCTCACATCTGTAATCCCAGCACTTTGGGAGGCTGAGGCGAGTAGATCATGAGGTCAGGAGTTCTAGACCAGCCTGACCAACATGCTGAAACCCTGTCTTTACTAAAAATACAAAAATAAGCCAGGCATAGTGGCACATGCCTGTAATCTCAGCTACTTGGGAGGCTGAGGCAGGAGAATAGCTTGAACCTGGGAGGCAGAGGTTGCAGCGAGCCATGGTCAACCATTGCACTCCAGCCTGGGTGACAGGGCATGACTCTGTCTCAAAAAAAAAAAAAAAAAAAGGAGGGGAGGAAATGGCCTTGAACAGACATTTCTCCAAAGATAATATATAAATGGCCAAAAAGTATATGAAAAGATGTTCAACATTACTAGTCAGCAGAGATTTACAAATCAAAACCACCACAATGAGATATCTCACACCCATTAAAATGACCATCAAAAAAAAAAGTATTGGCAAGGATGTGGAGAGACTGGAACTCTTGTGTACTATTGGTGAGACTGTAAAATGATGCATGTGCTATGGAAAGTAGTATGGGGTTCTTAAAAAAAAAGAAATTACAGTGGCCTGGGCTCTTTCAAAATAATAAAAATTAAAAATAGAATTATCACTTGACCCAGCAATCTCACTTTGGGGTATACATCCAAAACAACTGAAAGCAGAGGCTCGAATAACTATTTGCACACCCACGGTCACAGCAGCACTATTCACAATAACCAAGAGACAGTTGCAACCTAAAAGTCCATTAGTGGGTGCAGTGCACAAACAATATGATATATACATCCAGTGGAGTATTAGCCTTAAAAACGAAATAAATCTGGTCACATGCTACAACATGGATGAGTCTTGAGGACATCACACTAAGTAAAATAAGTCTGCCACCAAAAACAGACATGGCATGATTCACTTACATGAGGTTATCTGAAGTAGTCAAATTTGTAGAAACAGAAATAATGGTGGTTACCAGGGGCTACGGGGAGGGGGAAAAGGGGAGCTGTTGTTTAATAGGTATAGAGTTTCAGACATACAAGATGAAAAACTCACACATCTGTTTACCAACAGTGTGAATGTACTTAATGTCACAGAACTGTACACTTAAAAATAGCTAAGGCCGGGCTGGGTGTGGTGGCTCACGCCTGTAATCCAAGCACTTTGGAGGCCAAGGCGGGCGGATCACCTGAGGTCAGGAGTTCAAGACCAGCCTGACCAACATGGTAAAATCCCGTCTTAAAAAAAATAAATAAATAGCTAAAGCCGGGAGCGGTGGCTCACGCCTGTAATCCCAGCACTTTGGGAGGCTGAGGCGGGCGGATCACCTGAAGTCAAGAGTTTGAGACCAGCCTGGCCAACATTGTGAAACTCTGTCCCTATTAAATATAGGGAAATTAGCTGGGCATGGTGTTGGGCGCCTGTAATCCCAACTACTCAGGAGGCTGAGGCAGGAGAATCGCTTGAACCCAGGAGGCGGAGATTGCAGTGAGCTGAGATCACGCTAGTGCACTCCAGCCTAGGCAACAAAGTGAGATTCTGTCTCAAAAAAAAAAAAAAAAAAAGAAAGAAACAATACTGACCAGGCGCAGTGGCTCAGGCCTGTAATCCTAGCACCTTGGGAGGCCATGGTGGGTGGATCACCTGAGGTCAGGAGTTCGAGACCACCCTGGCCAAAATGGTGAAATCCCATTTCTACCAAAAATACAAAATTAGCTGAGCATGGTGGTTCATGCCTGTAATCCCAGCTACTTCGGAGGCTGAGGCAGGAGAATCACTTGGATCAGGAGACGGGCTACAGTGAGCCAAGACTGCTCTACTGCACTCCAGCCTGAGCAGCAGAGTGAGACTCCAACTAAAAAAAAAAAATTTGGGTGTGGTGACACACACACCTGTGGTCCCAGCTACTTGGAGGCTGAGGCGGAAGGACTGCTTGAGCTTGGAGGTTAAGGTTGCAGTGAGTCATGGTCATGCTACTGTACTTCGGCCTGGGTAACAGAATGCAAACTGTCTCAAAAAATAAACAGGCCGGGCACAGTGGCTCACACCTGTAATCTCAACACTTTGGGAGGCCAAGACAGGAAGATCATTTGAGCCCAGAAGTTCAAGGCTGCAATGAGCTATGACTGTACCCCTGTACTCTGGCTTGGGCAAAAGAGACCCTGTCTCAGGAAAAAGAAAATAAAAAAAAAAGAAAAGCAGAGCAATCTGGCAAAGACCTGGGCAGAGACAGCAAAGACCTGAGCAAAGAGAGAAGTCTGGTTACAGGTGACAGCTCTTCTCTTTCCAAGGCACTCTATCACCAACACCTTCACAGCCTCACAAGGAAAGCGTTAAATAAGCTGCAGTGGCAGTCACAGGAAGGCATGTGGAATTTAAGACTCACACTCTATATTTAGCAGCAGACCCCAAATCTGTTAAGGGAAAAAAAGAAAATCACAATCACAATAAGTGTTAGGTCTCTGCCACTTTCCTTTCCTCCTCCTGTTCCAGCTCAGCTTATGTTATTTTTATGTTTTTTTTTTTTTCTTGAAATACAGTCTTGTTCTGTTGCCCAGGCTGGAGTGCACTTGTGCAGCTCACTTTTTAGTATTTTTAGTAGAGACAAGGCTTTGCCATGTTGGCCAGGCTGGTCTCAAACTCCTGACCTCAAGTGATCTGCCCACCTTGGCCTCCCAAAGTGCTGGGATTACAGGTGTTAGCCACTGCTTCTGGTCTCAGCTTATATTTAAAAAGAAAAACTTCTCTGCTCCTGTGCTAGAACATCCACTAGCCTACCTCTTACAGGCAAAAGCTATTAAATACAGAATACCTTTAAAAATGTGCTTGTTGGCCAGGCAGGTGGCTCATGCCTGTAATCCCAGCACTCTGGGAGGCTGAGGTAGGCGGATCACCTGAGGCCAGGAGTTCAAGATCAGCCTGACCAACACGGCAAAACCTTGTCTCTACTGAAAATACAAAAATTAGGCCGGTTTGGTGGCAGGCGCCTGTAATCCCAGCTACTTGGGAGGCTGAGGCAGAAGAACTGCTTGAACCCAGGAGGTGGAGGTTGCAGTGAGCCAAGATCGCACCAGTGCACTCAGTGTGGGTAACAGAGCAAGATTCCAGGGCAGGGGGAGGCGGGGTGGCAGGGTCGGGAAAACATTACAAAACTGTGACTAAGATAAGCCTATTATGGGAAGATAATAAGCATTTCTACAGCGTATAAAAAGGATGGACAAGATAAAGACTTAACATGAACAATCATCTCTGAGTGGTGGCACTATGGGTAAGTTTATTCCTTTTCTGACTTATCTGTATTTTTTATAATGAATCTGTAATTTCTGTAGTAAGAAAAATAATGGAAATCTTTAGAAAAATAAATCATTTTGGCTAAAAACTGTCTGCCTATTACAGCACGGGTATTTCACCATGTTACTGAAGCTAAACTGATAGCATGTGAGACAGATGCTGTTTCTTTCATTCTGCAGGTGAGAATAAACTGAGGAGCAGAACAGTTGAGTGACTTGCCAAAGTTGTATAACTAGTAAATGACAGAGCAAGGATTACGATTCAGGCCTAGTTCTAACTTCGAGTCTGGATCCTTTCCCATTTCATTACAACTCAAAGACTGCATTATTACTCATGATATAGTTTAAAAAAATAATAACTACCTTGGGCAAGTAAGTCACTTAACTTCTAGGGCCCTCAATTCCCTCATCTAAAAAGTGAAGGGGTTCAAGAAAAGATATTGCAACTCTAACGGCCTCTCTTGCTTCTGGATCTTAAATCTAGAACACATTCCATTTTGCGGAAACAGATTCCAATCAAAAGAAAACCCTGGGTTTTCTTTAAAGGGGCCAGAATGAATGGTTGAAGAGAAGTTGAGGCCTATGCTCTGGGCCAAAGGCCATTCTTAATGGAAACAGGTGGTGGACTGTCATGAGGAAAGAACCGCTAGGGGAACCATAATATTCCTGGTTAAAGCAACAGCTGAAAGCTCCAGCTTTGCTTTACCAACAGCGCTGCTTCAGTCTTGGCTAACTCATGATCAGACACCACATACTAGGTAAGTAAAGCTAGACGAAAGAAGAAAATCACCGTAGCAACAGTTTGTGCACGCTATTGTAACTCTGATTTTCTAAGTGGACTCATTAATGCTAAAACAGAAAGGGTGATTTCTAAATGGAGACGCCTTCATTCTCACCAAGGATGAATGGGGAAGCTGAAACTTTCATAGCACTCGGAGAGAAGCTACACTTGTGGGAAAGGGGAAAGCATCCAATTAAAGCCTTCCTAATTCACAGAGAATCAAAGACAGTGAAAAGACCTTTAAAAGGTGAAGTTCCTGCCGGGAGCCAGTACTTTGGAAGCTCGAGGCGGGCGGATCACCTGAGGTTGGGAGTTTGAGACCAGCCTGACCAACATAAAGAAACTCCCGTTTCTACCAAAAATACAAAAATGTGCCTGTAATCCCAGCTGCTCGGGAGGCTGAGGCAGGAGAATCGCTTGAACCCAGGAGGCGGAGGCTGCGGTGAGCCGAGATCGCGCCATTGCACTCCAGCCTGGACAACAAGACGAAACTCCGTTTCAAACATTAAAAAAAAGGTGAAGTTCCTGTAAAAGATTCATTGGGTATTTGTAACCTCTTATAATGTACACACTGTAAAACATTTCATGCTCTTTAAAATGTTACACAGCCTTTTTGCTCGAAGGGAATAAACCTACAGCATTAACTCTCCTGGCAAGAAAGAGATTCTATTTTGTGGAAACAGATTGCGACCACAATCTCACCACATTCCCCTCAACTATGGGTATGAGCCTAAACCAATGAGAAGCTCCTTGGAGCATGTGCAATGGTATCGGAGAATTAAAACAACATCCTGCCCGGAGGACCACAACCAAGACACCACTGGCTTTAAATTCAAAGCCTGGTCCCTAGCGAAGAAAGCGCTTTAATGTGCTCCCCGCGCTTCCTGGTGCGAGATTCCTGCCCAGCAACTAGGCCACGACTGGGTGAGCACCTGATGCGGGGGGGAGGGCGAGCCAAGGCCTTAGCGGATCTAGGGCGAGGAACGAGGGGCTCTCGAAGCTCCGGAAAAGCGCTGCCTTCTAGGGGCGGGGACCCTTCGGCACCCCCAGGGGTGGACACCAAGAACACGTGAGGCGACAGGGGCAGAGATGGCGTGTCCTGGGCAGGTAGCCTGGGTCTAGCACGGCAGCCAGAAAGAAGAGGGAAAAGACGGTGGCTCTGGGCAGGGCACAAGGCCTCTGAGCTTAGAGGGTGAAGGTAAAGGGCGCGGGGAACGAAGCCAGGCCACGAGGAGGGCGGGTCTCCCTGGGCGCTGAGGCACGCGCCAGGCAAGCGCGACAGGACCCGGGTATCCGGGGACCCCGATATGCGGGAGGAGATCGCAGCTCTGCCCCGGGGCGCAGGGAACAAGGAGCGGCCGCGCCCGGCGAGCCCTGTGACCCGCGGCCTCCTGAACCGGACCCGCCCCGCGGCGCCTCCCTCTTGCCTTCTTTCCCTCTCCTTCCCGCGGCCCGTTATCCCGCGGCCACAGCACTCACCAGCGGCTGCACCTGAGCCCGCCGCTGCCTCAGCTGCTGCCTGCGCCTCCGCAGCCGCCGCCGCCGCCGCCGCCCCGCTGCTGAGGCCGAGTCCCGGGGGAACCTCCGCGTCCCGCCGCCGCTGCCGCTGCCGCCAGAGCAGAACACCCCAAAATGGCGGCACTTCCGGCACCTACCACCGGCGGGGAGGGCCGAGGAGGAGGGGGAGCTCGGCGAGGGGGAACGTATCACCGCGGCGCCGCCCGCAACGCAGATGCGAGCGGAGCGCGGCGTAGGGGCGGGCCGAGTGCCGGACGCCGCAGCGCCCCCTCGGGCTGGGGAGTGGAGGAGCTGCCGCGCCTAAGCCCCTGGGGCCGCGGGCGGAGCCCTCCGCGGTGGGAGCTGCAGGGGCGCATCTCTTTGTCTTCGAGCCCTACTGGAGGGAAGAGCGGGGCCTGGGAATCTGAAGTTCTCGACTCCACCCACCGCACTCACAGGAGCTCTAGATGACCCTGGTCGGCAAGGAGGCACCCCTACTGGGCACTGAATAGGACCGTAATAAGATATTTGTTGAATAAATGGATGAGTGAAGGAGTGAATGGTACTTGGCCAGCGCTGGACGCATGGCAAGCCCCTTTTTGCCCAGCAGACAAGCAACAGCATCCAGGCCTTCCTTCTTTGATGGGATGTGGATATGTGTGTTGCAAGTTCAGGGAGTGCCTTTTAGCAAGATAATCAGTGTGAACGCACAACCTGGCAACGATCACTGCGACACCAGGAAGTTCTCAAGGATTCTATTAAGAGAATGATTGCTCAGCCATAACTCGCTTTTCCCAGAAAAAAAGAAATATATATTTTTTAACAACTCACGTGTTTGGAATTACTCAGGAATCCCTGGGTCTAGATGGAACGCAAATAGTACATTTTGTTATTGTTTAAGCAAACATTTATTCTGTAGGTTCCAGACCTTGTGAGGCAGTTAAGTGCAGATTAAGAAAAAAACTTTGTTCTGGAAGTTTCTGGCCTCACCCACATGCAGATAACTCATGGGATGGTTTCTCTGTAACATCATCTGGCTTCCCAGAGAATATAATTTTTATAATCACAAATACTGATTATACCCTACCTTACCACAAACAACAAATGGGCTTCCAAGCGGAAGCCTCAAGAGTTTTCCTCTTTTGCCTTTGAGGGGTGGGGGGAACTAACCACAGTTTTTCTGGTACTATATAGCCCTTAAATTGTACATGATCATATTCCCTAATTGTACTGGGTAGTTTTATATACATTCATAATGCCGATATATGATCTTGTTAATATTTTACAAGACTGAAAACATTCTATATAGACCATTATTGCTTACAGAATGTTGTCAAAAATATTACTATATATTTGTCACCCAGCTGCTGTAGGTTGTAGAAATGTTTCAAGCAGAGAATCTGTCTCCTTTTGTGCTCCATAGAATCACGTGGATATCCACATGGCTCACTTCCTCACCTCCTTCAGACTTTGACTTAAATGTCACCTTCTTAGTCCAGCCTTACCGGAGCACCCTATTTTAAATTGCTTCCATGCATATTTTAAATTGCATATGCATATACACGCACCCATGCTTTTAATCCATCTTTTTATTTTTATCCAAAACACTTATCATTATCTAACACAGTGTTTTTTTTTTTTTTTTTGAGACGGAGTCTTGCTTTGTCACCAGGCTGGAGTGCAGTGGCACGAGCCCGGCTCACTGCAGCCTCTGTCTCCCAGGTTCAAGCGATTCCCCTGCCTCAGCCTCCTGAGTAGCTGGGACTACAGGAGGATGCCACCACACCTGGCTAATTTTTTGTATTTTAGTAGAGACAGGGTTTCACCATGGCCAGGATGGTCTTGATCTCCTGACCTCGTGATTTGCCCGCCTCAGCTTCCCAAAGTGCTGGGATTACAGGCATGAGCCACCATGCCTGGCCTTTTTTTTTTTTTGAGACAGAGTCTTGCTCTTGTCGCCCAGACTAGAGTACAATGGCGCCATCTCGGCTCACTGCAACCTCTACCTCCCAGATTCAGGCAATTCTCCTGCCTCAGCTTACCTAGTAGATGGGATTACAGGCACATGCCACCACACCTGCCTAATCTTTGTATTTTTAGTGGCTGCAGGGTTTCATCATCTTGGCCAGGCTGGACTCAAACTCCTGACCTCAAGTTATCCTCCTGCCTCTGCCTCCCAAAGTGCTGGGATTACAGGCGTGAGCTACTGTACCTGGTCTCACAGTATATTTTGTACTTACAGATTTTACTTGTTTTATTGACTAGCCCAGAAGGTAAACCAAAAGGTAAACTTCATGAGGATAGAGGTATTGTCTGTTTTTCGTTTGTTTGGTTTGGTTTGGTTTTTTTGAGATTATAGGCATGAGCCAGCCTATTTATTTTTCTTTTTAAAGAGAGAAGGTATCACTATATTGCCCAGGCTAGTGTGTGGTGGCTCTTCACAGGCATGATTCCACTACAGATGAGCACAGGAATTTTGACCTGTTCCATTTCCATCCTGAGATGGTTCACCACTCCTTAGGCAACCTGATGGTCCCCCACTCTCTTGAGGTCACGATGTTGATGCCAAATTTAGTGCAGACACCCGATCGACATAGTGCACTATAGCCCAGAACTCTTGGATTCAAGCAAACCCACTGCCTCAGCCTCCTGAATAGTTGGGACTACAGACACATGCTACCTCGCCCTGCCCTTGTCTCTAAAAGAAAGAATGAAAATGCTTAAGTCTGGGTGGTGCTGCGAGTGTCACACTACATCACTTCTGAAGGCCTATAGCCTATGACGTCAGGTTGTCTGTCCTGCTTTTAATAACAGACTCATCAGTGGTTGAGGTGACCTCAGCCTGATCCCTCTATGGTCAAGTTTCCTATGAGCGTTTCATCTAATGCTTGTATCCATTGACAACTATTGACTAGATCCATTATTTTACCAAAATGCTGATTTTCTGATTCTATACTTCTTTCCATATTTACTAGCAGGAAGTCTCTTGTAAAGAACTTTCGGCTGGGTGCGATGGCTCACACTTGTAATCCCAGTATTTTGGGAGGCCAAGGTGGGCAGATCATGAGGTCAGGAGTTCAAGACCAGCCTGGCCAACATAGTGAAACCCCATCTCTACTAAAAATACAAAAATTAGGCTGGGCATCGTGGCTCACGCCTGTAATCCCAGCATTTTGGAAGGCCGAGGTGGGCGGATCACCTGAGGTCAGGAGTTTGAGACCAGCCTGGCCAACATAGTAAAACCCCATCTCTAAAAAAAAAAAAATATACAAAAATATAAAAATTAGCTGGATATGGTGGCGCATGCCTGTAGTCCCAGCTACTCAGGAGGCTGAGGCAGGAGAATCGCTTGAACCCAGGAGTTGGAGTTTGTTGTGAGCCAAGATTGTACCACCACACTCCAGCCTGGGTGACAGAGTGAGACTCCCTCTCAAAAAAAAAAAAAAAGAACTTTCTCTCACCAGTAGGATTTTGGTTACCCTGAAATACGGTTCATAGAGGAAAGGCAATAGAGGGTAGGAATTTTTGTCTATTTTGTTCACTGATATAGTTCAAATAATGGAAGATTGTTTGGAAAATACAGGCTACTCAGTACTTTATTTATTTATTTATTTTTTGAGACAGGTTCTTGCTCTGTCACCCAAGCTGGCGGGCAGTGGCATAATCATGGCTCACTGCAGCCTTGACCTCCCTGGCTTAGGTGATCCTCCTATCTCATCCTTTCCAGTAGCTGGGACCACAGACACACCCTCCATCACATCTGGCTATTTTTTAAATTACTTATAGGGATGGGGTCTCCCTATGTTACTCAAGCTGATCCTGAATTCCTGCACTCAAGCAATACTCCCACCTCAGCCTCCTAAAGTGCTGGGTTAACAGGTGTCAACCATCGCTCGGCCAGTAAATATTTTTGAATTGAATTAAATTCCTTATGTTGGAATACTATGTAACTTTTTTTTTTTTTTTTTTGAGACAGTCTCACTCTCTGGCCAGGCTGGAGTCCAGTGGCACAGCTTGCTCACTTTAGCCTTGACTTCTTGGGTGCAGGTGAACCTACCATCTCAGCCTCCCAAGTAGCTAGGACTACAGGCATGTGCCACCATGCCCAGGTAGTTTTTAAATTTTTTGTAGAGATGGGGTCTCACTCTGTTGCCCAGGCTGATCTTAAACTCCTGGGCTCAAGCGATCCTCCCACCTCAGGTAGATGTGAGCCATGGCACCTGGCCTATGTAACTTATTGAAAAGAATAAAGTAAATCCGGCCGGGTGGGATGGCTCAAGCCTATAATTCCAGCACTTTGGGAGGCCGAGGCAGGTGGATCATGAGGTCAGGAGTTCAAGAACAGCCTGGCCAAGATAGTGAAACCCCGTCTCTACTAAAAATACAAAAAATTAGCAGGGCATGGTGGCGCATGTCTGTAATCCCAGCTACTTGGGAGGCTGAGGTGGAGAACTGCATAAACCTGGGAGGCAGAGGTTGCAGTGAGTTCACACCACTGCACTCCAGCCTGGGTGACAGACGGAGACTCCATCCCAAAAAAAGAAAAAAAAAGAATAAAGTAAATCTACCTCTATTGCATCAATATGGTATAATATTCATAAATATAACTGAGTGAAAAAAGCAGAGGCTGGGTGCAGTGGCCCATGCCTGTAATTCTAGAACTTTGGGAGGCTGAAGTAGGCGGATCACTTGGGGTCAGGAGTTCGAGACCAGCCTCGCCAATATGGTGAAATCCCTTCTCTACTAAAAATACAAAACCCCATCTTTACTACAAATACAGAAATTGGCCGGGTGCAATGGCTCACACCTATAATCCCAGCACTTTGAGAGGCCAAGGCAGGTGGATCACGAGGTCAAGAGATTGAGACCATGCTGGCCAACGTGGTGAAATCCCTTCTCTACTAAAAATACAAAAATTAGCTGAGCATGGTGGTGCATGCCTGTAATCCCAGTTACTCAGGAGGCTGAGACAGGAGAGTTGCTTGAACTGGGAGGTGGAGGTTGCAGTAAGCTGAGATCCTGCCACTGCACTCCAGCCTGATGACAGATAGAGACTCCGTCTGGAAAAAAAAGAAAAAAAGAAAGAAAAATTAGCCAGGCATGGTGGCACATGCCTCTAATTTCAGTTGCTTGGGAGGCTGAGGCAGGAGGATCATTGGAACCCAGGAGGTGGAGGCTGCAGTGAGCAGAGATTGCGCCACTGCATTCCACTAGCCTTGGTGACAGAGTGAGACTCCATCTAAAAAAAAAAAAAAAAAAGCCAGATGCGGTGGCTTACACTTGTAATCCTAGCACTTTGGGAGGCTGAGTTAGGCAAATAGCTAGAGCTTAAGAGTTCAAGGCCAGCCTGTGCAACATGGCAAAAAGCCATCTCTACAAAAATTACCTAGGCATCGTGGCACATGCCTATAATCCCAGCTACTGGGGAGATTGAGGTGAGAGGATCACTTGAGCCTGGGAGGTCGAGGCTGCAGTGAGCCAAGATCACAGCTGCTCTAAGCCTGGGTGACAGGAGTGAGACCACCTCAACAAAGAAAAAAGGGCCAGGTGTGGTGGCTCATGCCTTTAATCCCAGCACTTGGGAGGCCAACAGAGGTGGATCACAAAATCAAGAGATTGAGAACATCCTGGCTCCCATGGTGAAACCCGGTCTCTACTAAAAATATAAAAATTAGTCAGGCATGGTGGTGGGCCCCTGTACTCAAGAGGCTGAGGCAGGAGAATCCCTTGAACCCAGGAGATAGAGATTGCAGTGAGCCAAGATCATGCCACTGCACTCCAGCCTGGGCAACAGAGCTAGACTCCATCTAAAAAAAAAAAAAAGAAAAGAAAGAAAAGAAAAGGCCAGGCACGGTGGGTGGCTCACGCCTGTAATCCCAGCACTTTGGGAGGCCAATGTGGGCAGATCACCTGAGGTTAGGAGTTCAAGACCATCCTGGCCAATATGGTGAAACCCCATCTCTACTAAAATCACAAAAATTAGCTGGGCATGGTGGCAGGTGCCTGTAATCCCAGGCACTCGGGAGGCTGGGGCAGGATAATCGCTTGAACCCAGGAGGTGGAGGTTGCAATGGACTGAAATTGCACCACTGCACACCACCCTGGGCACAGAGCAAGACTCCATCTCAAAAAAAAAAGTATATAAAATACATATATGTAGGGCCGGATACAGTGGCTCACGCCTGTAATCCCAACACTTTGGGAAGCCAAGGTGTGTGGATGAGGTTGAGACCAGCCTCACCAACATGGAGAAACACTGTCTCTACTAAAAATACAAAAAATTAGCCAGGTATGATACCGCATGCCTGTAATCCCAGCTATTCTAGAGGCTAAGGCAGGAGTATCGCTTGAACCCAGGACGTGGAGGTTGCAGTGAGCTGAGATCACACCATTGCACTCCAGCATGGGTGACATAAGGGAAACTCCTTCACACACACACACACACACACACACACACACACACACACACACGTATATTTTATATATGTATATGTAAAATATGTATATTTTAAACTCATTAAAAGTACAGGTATGGTGGCTCACACCTGTAATCCCAGCATGTTGGGAGGCTGAGGCAGGAAGATTACTTGAGTGCAGGAGTTTAAGACCCACCTGAAACACAGTGGGACTCCATTTCTATAAAAAAGTCAAAAAATTAGCAAGGCATGGTAGCAGATGCTTGTAGTCCCAGCTACTTGGGAGGCTGGGGTGGGAGAATTACTGAAGCCTTGGAGATCAAGGCTACAGTGAACTGTGATTGTGCTACTGTGCTCCAGCCTGGGCAACAAAGCAAGGACCTGTCTCAGAAAAAAACAAAAAAAGGAATGTATCCGGGTGTGGTGGCGCACACCTGTAATCCTAGCTATTTGGGAGGCTGAGGCAGGAGAATCACTTGAACCTGGGAGTTAGAAGTTGTGGTGAGCCAAGAGCATACCATTGTACTCCAGCCTGGGTGACAGAGCAAGACTCCATCTCAAAAAAAAAAAAAAAAAAAAAAGAATGGATTGATGGATAGGTGATAAAGAATAAGTGTGAATTTAGAGTGTAGATGATGGTTATATAGGTTTTCACTGTTTATTCAAATTTTCAGTTCCTTATTATAAAAATGTTCATAACAAAATGTTGGAAAAAATGTATGTGTATAAAATTCTCTCTCTTCTTGGTGGGGCGCAGTGGCTCACACCTCTAATCCCAGCACTTTGGAAGGCTGAGGCAGGCAGATCACAAGGTCAGGAGTTCGAGATCAGCCTGACCAACATCGTGAAACCATGTCTCTACTAAAAATAGAAACATTAGCCAGGCATGGTGGCCCAAGCCTATACTTCCAGCTACTCAGGAGGCTGAGGCAGGAGAATCTTGGAGATTTCAGTGAGCTAAGATCATACTACTGTACCCCAGCCTGGGCAGCAAGAGTGAAACTCCATCTGAAAAAAAAAAAAATGCTGGCCAGGCACAGTGGATCACACCTGTAATCCCAGCAATTTGGGAGGCCAAGATGGGTGGTTCATCTGAGGTCAGGAGTTTGAGACCAGCCTGGCCAACATGGTGAAACCCTGTCTCTACTAAAAATACAAAAATTAGCCAGGCAGTAGTGGTGAGCACCTATAATCCCAGCTACTCCAGAGGCTGAGGCAGGAGAATCACTTGAGCCTGGGAGATGGATGTTGTGGTGAGCTGAGATCACGCCACTGTACTCTAGTCTAGGTGAGTGAGTGAGACCCTGTCTCAAAATAATAATAATATAAAAAATGCCTATAGCACCATTCAGTGAAAAAAAATTGTGATTTAAAATTTGCTGGGTGCGGTGCCTCATGCCTTGTAATCCCAGCACTTTGGGAGGCTGAGGCAGGCCTATCACTTGAGATTAGGAGTTTGAGACCAGCCTGACCAACATGGTGAAACCCCATCTCTACTAAACATACAAAAATTTGCTGGGCGTGGTGGCACATACCTGTAATCCCAGCTATTTGGGAGGCTGAGGCATGAGAATTGCCTGAACCTGGTAGGAGGTTGCAGTGAACCGAGATTGGGCCACTGCACTCTAGCCTGGGTGACAGAGTGAGACTCCTGTCTCAAAAAACAAACAAATAAACAAAATTTTATCCATATGGTTATAATGACCTTTATCAATATGTGTACATGAATATACAAAGAACACGTTGTATGAATCCATGTATATAAAAGGTCTAGAATAGGCAGATCCACTGAGACAAAAAGTAGATTAGTTGTTGTCAGGGAATGAGGGAATGAGGAGTGATTGCTAATGGGTATACGATTTCTTTTTGGGGTGATGACATGCTCTAAAATTAGATATTGGTGATGATTGTGCAACTCTGTGAGTATATTAATAACCACTGAATTGTACAGTTAGGGGGGTGATTTATAAGACATATGCATTATACCTGAATAAAGCTGTTACTAAAACAAATGTTAACATTGGGGGGCCATAATGTAGTCTGTACTATCTTTAAAACCTTTCTGTGCATCTAAATTATTCCACTTTTTTTTTTTTTTGAGACAGAGTTTCACTCTTCTTGCCCAGGCTGGAGTGCAATAGCACAATCTCAGCTCACTGCAACCTCCACTTCCTGGGTTTAAGAGATTCTCATGCCTCAGCCTCCGAGTAGCTGGGATTACAGGCATGTGCCATCACACCCAGCTAATTTTGTATTTTGAGTAGAGACTGGGTTTCACCATGTTGGCCAGGCTGGTCTCAAACTTCCAACCTCAGATGATCTGCCTGCCTCGGCCTCCCAAAGTGCTGGGATTACAGGTGTGAGCTACTGTGCCTGGCCTAATTATTTCCACATTTAAAAGTTTATTTCACAGACACCACACCCCTAAAATGGCTATAATGAAAGAGACAGATAGTAAGTGTTGGTGAGCATGTGGCAAGATTGCAACCCTCCATACTCTCCTGGTGGGAATGCAAAAAGGTGCAGTCACTTTGGAAAACTGACAGTTCTTCAAAAGGTTAAACATAGTATTACCTATGACCTAACAATTCCATGATTAGTCAAACATACAAGAGAGATGAAAACCTATGTCCATAACTTGTATACAAATGTTCCTAGCAGCATTATTCAAAACAGCAAAAGTGGAAACAACTCAAATGTTCATCAACTGATAAATGGAGAAAAACATGTGGTCTGTCCATACATTGAAATATTATTTGGCAATTAAGAGAAATACAGTCCTGATACTTGCTACAACATGGACAAACCTTGAAAACATTCTAAGCAAAGGAAGCCAGATATTAATACATAATAGATATCTATTAAGAAAAAAAAAAAAAGCCTGGATGGGGTGGCTCACACCTGTAATGCCAGCATTTCAAAAGGCTGAGGCAGGCAGACCACTTGAGTCCAGCAGTTTGAGACCACCCTGGGCAATATGGTGAAAGCCTGTCTCTCCACCAAAATTACAAAAATTCGCCACCAGGTGTGGTGGTGTGCACCTGTGGTCCCAGCTACTCAGGAGGATGAGGTGGGAGAATCACTTGAGCCCGGGAGGTGGAGGTTGCAGTGAGCTAAGATCACACCATTGTACTCCAGCCTGGCCAACAGGAGTGAAACCCTGTCTCAAAAGAAAAAGTAAATTAAAAAAAAAAAAAAAAAAAAAGAGCCAGATACAAAGAACACATATTGTATGACTCCACTTATTTGAAATACACTAGGCTGGACACAGTGGTTCAGACCTGTAATCCCAGTACTTTTGGAGGCCAAATTGGGAGGACTGCTTGAGCCCAGGAGTTCGAGATCAGTTTGTGCAACATAGTGAGACCCCACCTCTACAAATAACAAAAAATTAGCCAGGCATGGTGGCACAAATCTGTAGTCCCAACTGCTTAGGAGGCTGAGGTGGGAAGATTGCTTGCTCCCTTCTAGAAGGTCAAGGCTACACTGAGTCATGATCAGGCTGCCACTGCACTCTAGCCTGGGTAACTCTAGCCTGGGTAATATATCATTTTCTTAATGATAATATAATACATATTTTCCTACTATGTAAACACTGCTGTTTGGTTAAATAAAGGAAGGAGCCATGCCCTGAGACAGGGGAGGGGAGGAGGAAGGCGACCTCAACCCAGGTCCCCTGTTCACCCTGGGATTAAGCCCTCACCCAAGTATCTCCTCGGTTGCTCTAACCCTTTCTCTCTCCCCTCAGGGCTACCCCGCCACACATCGTCTTCCTTTGTCTCCCGTTTGGTGGGGTCACACCCGCACTTGGGGTCACT
>PVKP010031056.1:0-27323 GCA_004027715.1 Plecturocebus donacophilus
AGAAGCTGCATGGAAGAGGACTCAGGCACCCTGATGGGCAGACAGCCTGTGGACTGCCAACCTATGAGTAACAGCGTCTTCCACAGCCAAGGTGTCAGATGACTGCAGTGAGCCCAGGTGAGATAAGCAGAATTGCTCCACTGAAAGTCAGATTTCTGACTCAGAGAATCATGAGCTAATTCAATGTTTTTATCCAAATCAAAGTTTCATGGTAGTTAGTTAAAATAGCAAATTCCATCATAAGTTATTTTTCTTTAAAAAACATGGAATCCTTAATCATTTTTTCCTATAGAGACAATATATTTTAATTGAACAATGTAACATTTTTCATGTTTCATCTCACTTTGTGATCAAGTAATGCATTTGGTACATGACTTGGTTGCTATGGAATAATGTTTCTCTGAAGAAAGTTAACTGACTTCTTGAAACATAAGATTCTAGTTTCACTAGCATCCTGCCTCTGAAATGGAGAAGCTTGGCTCAGACACTATTTTCAAAAGGGTCTTTGCAGCCAGCTGAATGGTTGATAGTCATCAGGCCATGTTATAACTTTCAGGAGTCCTAGCCCCTTTGCCTGTATGGGCAACTTCCTTTATAAAAAAGTACTGATAATTATGGTTTATGACTGCATTGGTATAAAGATGAATATACTCATATTACATATTAAAGCCTTTTTTTCAACTTAAAAGTTTGGTTTTCTTTTCTTCTGATTTTAAGTGAAAATAAAATACTGTTCATGGATTCCTAAAAAGACTGTGGGCGATGGGCACTGGGCTCATTGTGTCTATGAGTAAGTCAGCCTAGCCAGATTTATAAAGCTCAACTGATTTACTTCTTTCTTCCTTCCAGATCTTCAGAGCTGCGATTTTATAACTACAGTTGAGAAGAGGGATGTGTGTGTGTGTGTGTGTGTATGTGTGTGTGTGTGTGTGTGTGTGTGTTTTGACAGTGGCCTCCTTTTATGACTGAAGTAGATAAGCCACCTCTGCAGTTCTAGTTTCTCCCACATCCACATCTTACAACCCAGGGGCACCCTGCATAAAGGCAACTATATAGAGATTGCAAAGGACATAACCATTCATATCCTACAATGGCCACACTAAAAAAAAAAACCCACGCTAGGGAATCTTTAGTATAAACATTAATAGTTTCCCACATCTTTGTTTAGAGAATAGCCTGAGGATTTCTAAACTTGTAGATCGTATTCATTCCAGGACTGTTTCGCTTATGGCCACATAAATCTTGATCTTTCAGAAGTTCCAAGATTAAGACTCTTTGGAAACTAGAATTACAGAGAACTCACAGGTGATCCATGTTAAGCAAATCTGCTTTGGGCTGTTCAGAAGACCTACCATTTGCTGAGACAGTTTGAGTCTAGCTCTCACATCATTTATAAAGAATAGAGATTTGGGGGTGGGCATAGTGGCTCACACCTGTAATCCCAGCAGGACTTTGGGAGGCTGAGACAGGCAGATCACAAGGTCAGGAGATTGAGACCATCCTGGCCAACATGGTGAGAATTTGTCTCTACTAAAAATGCAAAAATTAGCAGGGTATGGTGGTGCGTGCCTGTAATCCCAGTTACTCGGGAGGCTGAGGCAGGAGAATAGCTTGAACCAGGGAGTCAGAGATTATAGTGAGCCAAGGTCGCGCCACTGCACTCTAGCCTGGTGACAGAGCAAGACTCCATCTCCAAAAAAAAAGAAAAGAATAGAGACAGAGAGACTTGGTTAAGAAACACGGAGAGTTTGGTAACAATTATAGCATTCTTGTTGTTTAATGAGGTTGCATTTTTTTTTCTGTTTACAAAAATACATATTCAATGTAAAAAATTTAAAGAATTCTCTTTTTGTAGAATAAAAAATGAAGACTATGAAAAGTTATATACAGGGCTGACAGGCAATATGACTGGGAATTTAAGGTGTTATGTAATTTTTTCTCTACCTACAAGCACATTTCGGTGGCATTTTATTTTTGTTAATGTATTTTATTTTGAATCTAGTAATAAAGAAAGCTCAACCCTCCAACATGTTCCAAAGTGAAAAAGTAACCACGTTAAAGAAAGTTACAAGGAGAGCTACAAGAACTTATGACTTACATTTCCTTATAAGTTTTAGATCTCCATAACCTCTCACATTTTGCCTGGGATCTAAATTATAAAATAGTCCACTATTCACAACTTTTCTCCTCAGTTCATGGCAGCTTTTAAAATTAAAAGACTATAAAACAATAATCATACGTTTCCCATGATGTAAAAGAACCTGGAAATTTGTCTCAGTCTTACCTCATAGCTCTCCAGTTTATCAGGATCATCGATCTATTGACCTCTGTGTTTTCTCACCATCTATTGACCCATCTAACTTGCCTTCTGTTTCCCAGAGCCTGGTGTCCAGGGTACATCATTTTACATGGCAGTGATCATAACCTTGTCTTTGCTCAGACACTGGTTCCTCGGGGTCACATGCTGTGACATACGAAACCCAGAGGTTGAAATGAGGATGGAGTGCATGGAGCACGTTTTGCAATCTTCCGTCTTTCTCTTCTCCTCTGTCTAGGATTACTTGGGAAAGCCCTATATGAACACAACAATAGAACAAGTTGAATTTTACATATTGTATTTTATTGCCCCAGAAGCTACTGAAATGCCTTAGAAACTAAAATATATTTACATAAAAACCGCATCTTCAAGGCTCCCTCTCCCTCTTGGAAGTATCTCAAATCTGCAACTTCAGGTTTGGAAGGTGTCATAGAACTCTATTGCACAGTCAGTTATGTGGTACTCAGAAGCAGAGGAATTCTCACCACCTGCTACGGAAATAACTTCCAGCTGCCACAGCATGCCAGAGCCAAACCAGAAGCAGGAAGAAAGGCATCACCTCAAAGCTCATAGCACATGCTCAGAGACTACTTATTCATTGCATTGTCTCGCATCTTACAAGTTCTTGTATATAGGTCATCCCAAGGACATAAGGAATCGTCGTTGTTCTGGGCAGGTGCAGATGCTTTGGTGACATGAACTTAGGGCAAGGTTAACCACCAAAGAAAGTGTGATTTGTGTCTGTGGCTCTCAGGTTAGGATGATGCTGTGGACCATGGGCTCTGAGGTCAGTGGTGTTCCTTTCCTCACTAACTCACCTCAATTCAGTCAGTTCCTAACTCCCTGTCCCCACAGCACTCCACAGTCAGTTGGAACAGACTGATCAGACTCACTTATTGGTTGATTTTATTTGTGATTTCTGAGTCATTTCTCTGACTACATTATAAACTCTGAGGCCCTGTCCCTAGATGGCCTTATCTCCTCACAGGACTTCAATTTCCACATGTGGCCATTCCCATATTTGTGCTCAAATGCATGTCAGTCATCAGCACATGGATGTCCCACGTGAACCGCAAATGCAATGTCCAAAACAGAACTTACCATTGCTTCGAATCTTCAGGCCCCGAATCTACTCCCTCGTTTACTATCTTAGGCAACAGCATTCAGACCAGAAACCTGGTTATCATATAGACTTCCTCTGACTCACTCCCCATAGCCGTAAGTCATTGACATTCTTATTGCCTTAACAATTCTTCACTCACTGCCTTTCTTTTCACTCATATTGATAGGACTCAGGAACACATCATCTCTTGTCTGAGTTGCCGCAGCAGCCTCCCAACTACTTCTCACATCCTTCTCTTGATTTCCCAAACCAAGCAACATGTTGTTGGTGAATTTTTCTAAAACAGAAATCTCATTATGCAACACTCCTACTTAAAATAATTCAATGATTTCTTCTTCACTGACAGCCATCATTCACAGACAAGAAGTTTCAGGAGGACCATGGTGCCTCTTCTTAAAGATTAATTTATTCGAAGGTCAATGATTCAAAGTCGACTAAAATCGACATAATATAGAGCAGGTTACAAAATTCACATTTGTTTTTAGACCTGGAAGCTACAGAAATTTTAACACAAGCAACAACCATTTCAGGTGATGCTTCTATATCTTCAGAGGATAAATACTTGTTCACATTTGCTGTTAGGAGTACTATGATTTAGAAAAAGATAATTAATGGATAAGATCAAAATTCCTTAATATGTTTTATAAAGTTTATTTTGCTCTGGCCCTCCTTGTCTTCTCAGCTTCATAGGAGCCTTCTTAGGTCTTACCTAAGCACTTCTGACTAACTCCTAGTTGTCATTACCTCTCAGGCATGGCTTTATCAGAAAACCTTCCTTCTTTTCCTCCTTACCCAACCTGGTTTTAGACTTCCCTTCTCTATAATCCATCAGCATCCTGGGTCTACTTCTGTCATAGCCCCTACCACATTGCTTTGATGTTGTGGTTTTCTTATGTGATTCTTACACACAGTAGGTACTCAATAAGCTTGTGATTAGTTGAATAATCACCCTTCACAGAGTACAACACAGGCAATCAATAGATGTTTAATTTAACAATTGATAATCAGGAAATAGACATTTCTCATTAATTCTTTCCCTTTCCTGTTGAGCATTCATAATGTTCCACCACTAATTCTTAAAACCCAAGCTCCCACCCTCTAACACAACCTCCTGTTGCAAGAGGGGATTGCTCAGGGCAGTCAGATAGGACTCAGATCAGTGCCTCTGCAAGTTGATCCTCCTCAGTCCCAGGTGGGACTTCTTTGTCATCTGGCAACCTTTTAAATTGTCCTTTTCCCTGAGTAGATATTTCAAATATTCACTGCTGTCATCAATTCCACTGACATTTCAGTATGCAAGTTCCCTCTCTAATTCATAGTTTATCCTAAACTTTTGCCCTCCATTTAAAACACTGACAGGTTCATCTTTATCTTGTGTGTTCTCCTGTTTTCTTTTCCTTTTATGGGAGAAGTTATCCTCTTCTCCTCAAGAGGCTGCCCTCCAGGCTCTAGATTCCAATAATCACCTGAGAGCAAATTCCATAAATGCTTCACCTTATGTATTCCAAGTGGTCATCTGTTGCATTTGACATCATTACTGATCTTTTTGCAAGTGGAAATTCCTTTGGTTTGAGTGATAGATGATTTTATTCTTCAACTGCTTTGTCCTTCGTGCACTGTTTTCTAGAGTTCCATCCTTTGCTATTCTTTCATTACCCATATTCTCTCAGTAATTCTTCTACTCTGAAGGATTTAATTGCACATAATGTACTAACATTGGCCAGATCTGTATACTCTGCCATACAGCTCCTAGATGTCTCAAACTAGAAGCCTTTCAGATATTTCAAACTCAAAAACCAATAGCTTATCAACTTTATCTCATCTTTCCTCTTCTAATGCCCTTAAAGCTCTCTTTGTCCTGTGTTTCCTTTCTAGGTGAATTGGCAGCAGCATCAAGTTGCCCAAGTCAGAGATCTGAGAGCCAGCTCACAACATCCTTTCTTAATGTTGACGAAGAACTCTTGACAATTCTTTCTTCTAATCTCAGTTTTTCCCATCCTCTTTAATCCAGCTGCCCATGATCTGCCTGGTCCTCACCAGCTCTCACATGCTGTGTTACAACAGACCCTAGTTGTTTCCCTTTCAGGCCTCACCTCTCTCAGCCCATACTTTTAACAGCTGCCAGAGTTGCTTCTCTCAGTCAGCCCAGACATCGCTTCCTGTAGAAACTCTTGCAACACCATCCGCTGGGCAGAGATAACTGCTTTCTCTGGTATGAATCTGAGCCCCGGTACAGTATAAGTTTCTCTGTAATCTTCTACCCTGCTGCATTCATTCATTTTCTGTTTCTTTCATTTTCTCTTCTCCACTTAATTGTGAGCTCTTTGATTACAGGAGCTGTATCTTCCTGAATTGCTCAATAAATATTTATTGAATGAAATGTTTATTGAGTGAATTCTTCCAATTCTTTATCTTTTTTCCACTTAATTTCACTGTTACTGTTTTTTATTTAGAGGTAACAGAGTATAGTGTTTTAAAGTTCAGGTTCTGCAGTGAGACTTTCTGAGTTCAAATCCCAGCTCCACCTTAACTTTGCAAGCTTCTTCATTCTTCTGTGCCCAATTTCCTGATCTAGAAACTGGAGATAATAATAGTAACATTTTCCAGGAAATTATGAGGACTAAGTGAATTAATATGTAAACATTTGTATTTTAGACTATTGCCTGACACCTATTAAGCCCTTAGATGTTACTTTCATTACTGTCGTATCTTTCTTTTTTCTTCTCTTCTTTCTTCTTTCCTTCCTTTTTTTCTATTCTTTTTGTTTGTTTGGCATTCAATTTTCTTCCTTCTTCTATTACTTTCATATTTACTAACAACTCATAATGTCCCAGCCACAGAGAAGGTCCTGCTCTGAGGAGTCACACAAACAAATACCTTCTCTGTAAAGTCATATTGATGTGACATTTAGAGATGGAGTAAACAGTTGCATTGTGGCAGTGGTCATGCTCAGGAATTTGACTGCAACACAGCCCTCTATAGCATGGAATGCAGAATAATCTCACTCCAGAACCCCGTCCAAGGCAGGGTGGAGCATTTGGAGGACATTATTTGTGTTATGACTCCAGGCATGGCACTACTGCAGGCCTCAGGGCTGTTTCTTTGTGGTCAATGTCATCTGATGAATCCATTTCAAAACCTTTCTCTAAGCTGGTCTTTCCTGGAGGAGAAGGAGGCCTCCAGACTGGATTTGGGGAGGATGTGATTTTAACCCTCAAAGGAAAATTTCTCTGGAAGTCGGACTGCTTCCAATAATAAAAGAATATTTTATACTTTTCAAAATATTCTTCCAATATTTTGAAAAGAATAAAAATGGAAAGACTATACCACTAGATTTTATGCAAATATGTGATTGTTTATGGCCAATGTTATTATATAAGCACATCAAAATGGTCTAACCATGTCAGTGCATGAGTTCACTTTCAGTAATATGAACATCTAGAAAAGTGTAGGGGTTTGTGTGTGTGCGTGTGTGTGTGTGTCTATTTTCTGTAGAGAGAAACCACAAGGGCAGTTAAAAAGTATGTTTAGCCTTTTTTGTAGAAGTAATTTAACCCAAATTTAGAGGCAGAAGACTCAAAAGTTTACCAACATGAAAACATTTAATTGGGCAAATTTGGGCAAAGGCTTTTGTTTTTGTTTTTATGATTAGTTTTTGTCATCGGATAATAACTGGATTTGGTCATTAAGAAGCCCTGACACACTAAATTAGGTAGCCTAGTGCCTTACACATGGTGGATACTTGGTAATTACTTGAGGAATGAATGAATAAGTGAAAAAATGAATTCATCAGTTGAAATGATGTGTATCAAATTTGCTGGATAAGTTTTCTGGAAGAAGACACTCATGGATACATCAACCAAGAGAACTGGAATGAAAGAAATTGAAAGGCTATGATAAAAATATTTAAGAGGAAAAGTGAGTTGTGGCAATAAATTTAGAAATAGAGGTTCAGTTACTATAGGCCTAGTGACGCTTGAAAACCATTTGTAAGTTTAAGTTTTGTGACAATTAGTGGAGACAAATAGTAATTTACAAGTAAAAACATGTTAGGAATGAAGCATAAATTTAAGCCTGAAATACCTGCTTGTCCTCCACAGCCACATCTGCCTCAAGATCAGGTCCTTCATAACTAATGAAAACCAGAAAACAAGAGAAAAACTTAAAAATGAGATTTCTTTATTACTCACTGAGCATACATTTAGGCAAGGCCTTGTTCTTAGTGCTTCAAAGACTTGAGAAATCCAGATCTTGATTTCAAGGAATTTATTCTCTAAAGAAGAAAGAAATTGAATAAACAAATTAATATTGACACAAGACAGATTATAAGACTATGAAATTTGAGTGTTTTTTGTTTTTGTTTTTGTTTTTTGTTTATATTAGTAAGCATTCAACCAGAGAAACGAGATCAGTAGGGGATATTAATAAATTATAGCAAGGAATTGACTTATGCAATTCTTGGGGATGTCAATGCAAGTTTGAAATTCACAGGACAAATCATCAAGAAAGGCATGCTGAGAGTCCTGGGCATAATTTCAAGTTTCTATCTACAGGCAGAATTTCTTCTTCCTCAAGGAAGCCCCAGTTCTGGTCCTAAGGCCTTTGACTGATTGATTCAGGCTCACACTGACTATCTGGAATAATCTCCCCACATAAAGGCAACTGATTATTGACTTTAAGCACATCCACAAAATACCTTCATCACAATAGCTAGATTGGTGTTTGATTGAATAATCAAACTACAGACTATAGCCTAGCTAGGTTGACATATAAAACTGACCATCACAGTCCACATCTTGCCAATTTTACATCCATACACATCTTCTGAACCCATACTTAATCTCCAAATAAAGATAATGGCAAAGTCATACTTCCATCTAACATGATACAACTATCTTCCATCCCACCAAAACCACACTAACACTTTCCTCAGAAGAGGACACAAAGTCTTGGGTGCTGTTCACACTTCTCCTTGATATTCTATAATGTAAATATTGTAATATAAAGTTAACTATCATTAATACAGCTTGTGTTATGTGAAACGGGGATAAGAAAGGAAAGAATACAGAAATATTTGCTAAATATATATACAGACATTCATAATAAAATAGGAAAAAATCTATAACTATTATAGTTCTCATTTCTGCAGCTGATATTAGCCATAATTGATATTTATAACTATGTTCCTCCACTATTCATTCTGTATTTCTTTTGCCTTCAACAAGCACTTCAACTGCTTATTTTTAGTTACCTGCAGGGATATCCCAAATCCTCATTTCTGAAGGATCTGGACCAGCAGAAGTTGTGCTAGAATTGGGTTGTTGTAGTTTTCCATTAACTTTAATCATGGGGCATGGTAGGATTAGGAGACTCCATAAAGGATGTGCTATATTCCATGCAGACTCTAACTTATCTCTGTTGTGGAGAAAGATCCCAATTGGCAGTCAGTATCAATAACACCAGCCAATAGAGAAACTTCTTTCTTTGCCTGTTGCTTCAGAGACATGAGGAGCCCAAAGTGGCCAGGTGGTTGTTTCAACTTTCAATTCAGTGGAATCACTGTTGTGTCTCCTGGCAGAACCATTCCTCCCTTTGGAACTCTAGACCAGCAGAGCACAAGGTCAGCAAACATTTTACTAGTAGATCACAAAGGATAGTAGTGATTAGAGCTACTCCCATTTCTATTCCTTGATTCTCGGACCCATGAATCTTAGGTATGGGAAACAAAATATCATACCTTGGATACTGATTTAGAGCATATATAGTCTTCTGTCCCAATCTCACATGGCATTACCACCTAGCTGGCATTGTAACTATGTCTTCAAAGGCTATAGACCATCTGTCACCCAACTGCTTCAGGATGACAGGGTATAATGGTAAGACTAGTGAATTCCATGGGCATGGGACTATGCTTCAGGATGACAGAATATAATGGTAAAATCAGTGAATTCCATGGGCATGGGACCACTGCTGCCCTTGATAAGAAGCACTGCTTTGTACATTGTCATGATTATGGATAAGACATTCTGTAACTTTCAACAGAAACATTATATACAAGGAAAGCAAACCCATATGCCGAATAAGTGTCTTTTTCTAAAAGAACAAAGTGATTTCCCTTTTATGATGAAAGTGGTCCAACATAATCTGTCACCAAGTAGCTGGCTGATCAACCTGGAGGATAGTGCCAGTGTTGGTCTCTTCTGCTGGCAAATTGGGCACTCAGCAATAGCTATACTTAGTCAGCCTTGGTGAGTAGAATCCATGTGCTGAGCCCATGCATAATCTCTTTTTCTAGTACCATGGCTACTTTGTTCATAAGTCCATTGGGCGATGAAAGGCATGTCTAAGAAAGATGCTGAATGGTATCCACAGAATCAATATTTACTTGATTATTAAAATTCTCTGCTGCTGAGATCATCTTTTGGTGAGCAGTCACATGAGCCACACATATATTCATATTCTTTGTCCTATTCATATTCACTTTCTTGTCAACAACTTTCCAATCATGTTTTTTCCAGGACTCTGATTATCCATCCAAACCCCTGGCAGTTACTCCTTCCAAGAAAAATGAACAACCAGGTACACTGCTTGATGTTCTGGCCACTGCAAGGAAATTCTTTCACCACTGTTCTTCAGGAATGTTCAAGAAAGGGGCTGCAGTGCTACAGTTGGCTATTTCCATCCAGGTGGTGCCTAGCTGATATGGCTTCAATGATTGTGTTCCCTCCAAAATTCATGTTGAAATTTAATCCTCAATGCAGTAGTATTAAAAAGTATGGCCATCAGGAGGTGATTTAATCATGAGGGCTCTGCACTTATGAAGGAGAATAAGTTGAAATGAGCATTCTCTCGCTCCTTTATCCTTTCTACTATGTGAAGACAGTATTCCTTCCCTCTGGAGGATGCAGCAATAAGGCATCATCTTGGAAGCAAAGACTGGGCCTTCACCAGTGCCCTGATCTTGGACTTCCCAGCCTCCAGAACCATGAGTGATAAATTTCTGTACTCTATAAATTATCTAGTCTTGGGTATTTGGTTATAGTAGCACAAAAGGACAAAGACATTGCCTATTGTGCCGAATCATCTATAAATCAAGTCCTAGTTTTTCTTTCTCATCAGCTGGCCATAGGAAGCTCCCCATGCAGCATAGATACGTACAGGGAGGGAGGAGGCAATGTAGCAGTACTAGGGGGCATGAAAATTTGGGCCCCTTCTTCATGTAACTTACTTGTGCCTTCAGGGTCTGCTCAGGCATCGTAAATGTATATATCACTGCCCAATTTTAGGACTTGGTGGACCAGACAACACATTTTTTTGTTGAGCAGCTCAGGTTGTATGGTGAATTGATGGCCCATTGTTAAGTACTCAGACTCTTCTAAAGCCCAGTAGTAAACCAAAAGCTCTTTCCCAAAATGAGAAAAGTGATTTTCAGAGGATGATATGGCTTTGCTTCAAGATCTAAAGGTGTGATTCACTTCTAGACGCCTTCCAAAAGCTTCAAACTGCATTTCTTTTGCCACTGACACTTCAAGCACCATTAGATATGCTGGATCATATGGTCCAAGTGGCCGAGCAGTTTGCATGGTGGTCTAGGCCTGTTGCAGAGGCTTCTCTTATGGAGTTCACTCAAAAATACTAATTTTTTGGCCTGTTGCAGAGGTTTCTCTTACGGAGTTCACTCAAAAATACTAATTTTTTGGGTCACACCCAAATGAGAAATATGTCTCCTCCAATGTCCAAGGAAGTCAAGAAGTCCAATAGGTTTTGTTCCTCTTGTTTTGGTGGCAGGAGAGACAAGATTTGATAATTTATTATTTAATTCAGAAGGGATATCTTAGCTTCCCACTTCCCAGACCTCTTAGACGTTTTGTTTGTTTGTTTTTTAGAGGCAGGGTCTCACTTTGTTGCCCAGGCTAGAGTGCAGTGGCATGATCATGATCATAAATCACTGTAACCTCTAACTTCTGGGCTCAAGACTCCAGAGTGACTAGGACTACAGGTATGTACCACCACACCTGGCAAATTTAATTTTTGTCAGAGAAAGGATTTCACTAAATTGCCCAGCCTTGTCTCTAACTCCTAGCCTCAAGTGATTCTCCCACCCCTGCCTCCCAAAACACTGGGATTGCAAGCATGAGCCACTACACCTGGACCTGAACCCCTAGACATTTCGCTGAGGTGGAAGGCCTCTGAGTTTTTGTCAGGTTTATTTCCCATCCTCTGAATCACATATGTCTTATATATGTCTATACATGTGTGTGTGTGTATATATATATGTATATATGTATATGTATACATGTACATATATTCTTGCATATGTGTATATATAAGAAGTATATAATGCATGTATATATATATATATATATATATATATATAGTAGTAGCTACTTCTTGCTCACTAGGTCCAATCAACATAACATCATCAATGTAATGAAACAGCATGATATCTTTTGGAAAAGAACAGCAACCAAGCTCCCTGAGGAGTAAATAATGACATAAAGCTACAGAATGGATATACAGTGAGGTGGCACAGTGAAAATGTATTGCTGACCTTTCTAGCTGAAAGCAGTCTGCTCTGGTGGTCTTTACTATAGGAATGTAGAAAAAGCATTTACCACCAAATAGCTTTACACCAAGTATCAGGGGATGTGGTAATTTGCTCAAGCAATAAAATCATGTTTGGTACAGTAGCTGCAATTGGAGTTACTATCTGATTAAATTTATGATAATCCATTGTCATTCTCCAAGTTTCATCTGTTTTCTGCATAGACCAAAATGGAGAGTTGAAGGGGGATGTGGTAGAAATCACCACCACTGAAACTCTCAAGTCCTTAATGATAACAGTAATTTCTGCAGTCCCTCTAACAATATAGTATTGCCGTTCATTTACCATTTTTGTAGGTAGAAGTAGTTCTAGTAGCTTCCACTCAGCCCTTCTTATCACACTCCCTGACCTCTCCCAGGTCACACAATAAATATAGGGACTCTATCAGTTGTGGAATATGTATGTTCTATAAACACAGTTTGAAACTGTGAAATAACTGCAGGATGCATTCAGGGACTCTGAGCTAAAATTCCACTTATCACCTGACCTCCATGAGCCCTTACACTGAGTGGTAGTCCAGAGGTTTGAGATCTCCAGGAAATTAGTATAAATTCACAGCCCGAATCCAGTAATTTCCCCCAAAGTCTTATCACTTCACTTTCCCCAATGCACAGTCACCCTAGCAAGTAGTCATAGGTCTCTTTGGGGAAGAATGAGAAAAAATCAAGAGTATAAACTTATGGCATGATAGCAAGGTCCTTCCTCAAGAGAACCTTGCCTCCTCTTATTTAAAGCGTTCTGGATTTGTAAACTGGTTCAAGTCTGGAAATTTGTTGAGGGGTCATGATTCCCTATGGTAGATGTCTGTTCACTAGACCTGGAACTCGCCTTCTTATACAGATCAAATAAGAATTTAGGAGACTTCCCACCTATTTCCTCTCTAGGGACAACATGACAAACTAGCCAGTGCCATAAATCTCTGTCATCAGACTATTCTGATTACTGCTTTGACGTTCTTGTCCATTGCAATAACCATGACTACTTTATATTTGGCAATTTAGTGCTACCACTTGGCCCCTGATACCCCAAGTTTCCACTATACCACTGCATTGAGGAATCCCATTTTGGTAGTTGTAGTTTCAATGCTAATTTGTTACCTACAGATAAGAGAGACCACAAAGCCCTTTGAGAATTCTGGAGCTCCCTTGACTAACTTATTCCTAAAACTCACAGTGAAAGGTGTGCCCTCTCAGGCTGGGTGAGCAGATCTTACATGATAAATCCACTCTAATAATCCAGTCTTCCTATACTGTGGAACATCTTCTACAACATATCAAGGCAGTTCTGAAATTTCAACTTCATTTTTCATCAACTTTGGCTTACATGTTTTAACCAAACAAACTGTTGGAGCCTTTTAAAATCCAGAATCTCTGTTTAGTGGGGCCATATCAACAAATTTGGCCAAGTCCAGCTTTACATTCCTTCCACCATTATCTTGCATCCTTAAGATCCACTCCCACACATATTCCCTGAATTTCTGTTTGTATAAGTTGGAAACATTGTGCAGTTCTTCTGGAGTAGCTAATGTCCTCATGGGTCACACTTTGTATTTCAGCTTTTAGATCCTAATGGGACTTGAGTCTAGTTATAAGTGTAAAAGCAAAGAAGGATGGATGGTGGGGGTGAATCCTTAGGAGAATCAACAGTGTCTTTCAAGGCAACTACATTAGGGGAGGTCATTGCAGCTTCTTTAGGTAAAGCAGTGCTAATTTCCTTGGTCAGGTGTTAAAAGACTGCTTTTATGAGCAAAGAAGGCTCAGCAGAATCTAAGGATTCAGTGTTCCAAGCTTCACTGGGATATGCCCATATGTCCGTATTTCAATTTGCAGGATCCCATTTCTTCTCAATCAATGCCCCCGTGTTAGCCAGAAGACATCCTGAAAATTTGGGAATTCGATTTGTGTTGTAATTCAGCTACTCACACGCTGGCACTCTGTATTTGGTTTTCAGGAATGTCAGCCCTGAAACTACAAGAGACAAAGGTTTACAAAAGTTTTCATGTCATTAATGTAAAACTTGAACTGAGTATTTTAAGACCTAGCCTCTCACTCCTCCACCCACCACAACTTTCTCCAGTGCATTTAGGAGCCATTAGCCAATCCCAATTATACTTTTTAGTTTACCAGAATATTCTAAGATATCAAATACATAGTCACCCAGAACCTTACCTTTCATGGATGTTTGATTAGGAGTATTCAAGGGAGATATTTTGCATATCTTAATTGCCACAATATGCCACAGGCTATCAGTGTCCTCTTTACCATTGGAAATAGAATCATTAACACCTTTAAATCTAATCACATTAGCCAATCTATTCCAGAAAACCCAGAACCAATTCAAAAAACTCATCCTTAAGATTCTGGTTCTCTAGAATCACTCCTCATATGAAAATCTGTATCAGTCAGAAAAAAAGAATTATATTGTCATCACACTATAACATCATCACCCCATACTATTGACATACTACACCATCAACTCCTGGCATCATTATCACACCACATCATCACACCACACCATACCATCATCACACCAAACTATCATTACGCTACACCCTGATCACACTAAACCATCAACAAAATGAACTGTCCACACCACAGCATCATCTTCCCTACCATCATTAGAGCCCATCATCTTCACCAGTACCACATCATAATCAATTACCATGATTTTTGATACCAAATTAGATTAATTTGAAAGCATATTAGATAGTGGCCATGCTTACTTAAAACAGTAAAATTCTGAAAGAAAAGTAAAACTTGATTCATATTTATTTATATGATCAGCATTCTCAGGTTACCTTTATTATTTTCATTAATCTTATAATCATCTCCCAAACCACCATAAGCTCTCAATTTTTCATACATTCATTATTCAATCCTGGTGTAATGGTTAATATTAAGTGTCAATTTGATTGAATTGAATGATGCAAAGTATTGTTCCTGGGTGTGTTTGTGAGGGTGTTGCCAAAGAAGATTAATATTTGAGTCAGTGGGATGGAGAAGGCAGACCCACCCTTAATCTGGGTGGACACCATCTAATCAGCTGCCATTGTGGCCAGAATATAACACAGGCAGAAAAACATGAAAAGACTAGACTGATTTAGCCTCTCAGCCTACACCTTTTTCCCTGCTGGACGCTTTCTACACTCAAACATTGAACTTCAAGTTCTTCATTGTTGGGATTCGAACAGGTTTCCTTGCTCCTCAACTTGCAGATGGCCTACTGTGGGACCTTGCAACTGTGTGAGTTATTACTGCTTAATATCCCCTTTATATGTGTGTGTGTGTACGTGTGTGTGTGTATATATATATATATATATATATATATATATATAATTTTATTTACTTTATATATAATTTATTATGTGTGTGTGTATATATATATGTATATATATTCTATTAGTTCTGTCTCTCTAGAGAACCCTGGCTAATATACCTTTCAACAATCTTTTAAGGTATTTATTATGACTCCCATGCAGTAGATGAAGAAACTGTGACTTACCTCGCTGGTAAATTGCAGATTCAATATTGGAATTAACATCTGCCTACCTCCAAATATTTTGCTCTTACCTTATAGCATATTATTATATTTGGAAATACATATTATTTTCAATAGCTTTGGACCAATAAATGGCATATATTTGTAACCTATTGAGATAGAGAAAATCGTACATCAAATAAACTCATCTCTACAGCTAAATCATCTGAGATAAAGCCAAAAGTACTTTTCTAGTGTACAAAAACTTTAGAAGGCTTGGTGTGGTGGCTCTTGCCTGTAATCCCAGCACTTTGGGAGGCAGAGGCAGGTGGATCACTTGAACTCAGGAGTCTGAGACCAACCTGGACAACATGGCAAACACCCGTCTTTACAAAAAATATGAAATTATCTGGGCATGGTGGTGCACACCTCTACTCTCTGTTACTCTGTATGTGAAACTGAGTATCAGATGATACTCTGGAAGATCACTTGACCCCAGGGAGGTATAGGTTATAGTGAGCTGTGGTCGAACCACTGCACTCCAGCATGGACAACGGAACAAGATCATATCTTGAAAAGAACAAAAAACAAACAAACAAAAACAAACAAAAAAACTTTTGTTTTTTAAAATGTTGTAATTGTTAGAAGTCATAGTCCTTTGTTTGTTCTTTGTTTGACTTGCTTTGGCATAGGACACAGTGCCACATAATAAATGCATTTCGTAAAGTAAATTTATTTCTTTCAAGATTCATATGTACCTGGAAATAAGTACCATAGAGCCCATTGGTAATTCTAAGAAAATCATATTGTTTAGTTCATGATAGACACCTATGAGACACATGGAAAATTACAGCATTTTTTAAATTTAACTCTCAGTAGGAAAATAATGGAAATAAAAATTAAACTACACAGTTCACCATACAATAAGAATTTTAAATGAGGGTAAGTAGAGTGCAGTGAAATAATGTGGAAAATAACTATAAACCTTTAAAACACTAATAATAAATAAATGTTATCTGAATTAAACTGGCAAGTTTTATTGGGCCATATGTAATTTATTCATGTCCTGATGAGGCCATAATTTTATCCAAAGCCCGTATCCAAATTTTTTGTCTTCATAATGAAGATAAAGTAGCACATATACCAAATACTCATTTGAAAGATGCTATAATTTAATCCAAAAAGATAGTGAAGGCCCATGTCTGTTTTGGGGAGCTTGTGTTGTTTTAAATAACATGGTTTGCAACAAAAAGCTGGCTGTGGAATAGAGGTTTATTCCATAAGCAGCCAATATATTTGCTAAAATGTTTGCTCTTTTGGTCCTAATCACATTGCAATCTTTTGGGACTATTTCAATAACAATAATTGCAACAGTTAATAATATCCAACTGGGACCGAACCTCATGACTGAGTTTCACGGTGATGTCCTATAGAAACTTTATGGGGTATGTGTTCTACATTTTGATGTTTTTCATGTAAAAGAGTTCATTTTCCTGAGGCACTGCCTAAATAGTTAGTGGGTGGTATTGAAGACTCTGGTCAAAGGGCATAATACAAATACAAATCTTGTTTATTGCAAAGAAAAGAAAAATTACAAACAATGAGAGGACAGATTAATTTCAATCAGATACACTTTCACAGAATGTGCCCATTTGTGATTACCTGAGCTGTTAATTGATACACTAAGTGTCCCTTACAACTCATCACCTCTCCAAAATTATTTGTAGTGTTTTATTTTTATAAATTATACTTTAGTCTTTTATTCTTAAAATTCTATACACCAAATGATGGATCCATAAAATTTAGAACTTTTAAAATATTCCAAGTTACATGACCTTTCTCTTGCCTTTTACTTGGAAGAGTGTTGTAAGTTGATAAAGTGAATGTCATTGTTTCATTAAACAAGTATTTGTGAGAGATACTTTTTCAGATATTTAAACTTTGAATATCAATCAAACATGAACCCTTGCATCTAGTAGCTTACCATATTTAGAAAAGACAGATATGTAAATAAATCAATACAGCATAACATGATAGAGGCACATGTAAAATACTGTGATTGACTGAAAGAACAATACGTTCTGGAGTATGAATAGAAATGAAGAGTTCTCTGTGGTGGTATTCCTTGACCTGGGACTTAAAAGATGTTCTGTAGACAGACTAGAGGGAACAAGGATTCCCAGGAAGAGAAGGAAAGAGCTTCTGCCTAGGTGTCAAGGAGAGAAACAGCATGGCATCCTTTCATTCCTCTTGCAAAAGGTTTAGTCAATAAAGTACATTGCATTTCCTAGTTAGTCACAAGGAAATGACACAAGTATTTCTGAGAAAGATGTATCCCTAGCAATGGAGTGTCAGAGGATGCAATAGGTTATGAATTATGGTGTAATCAAGTGGTATCCACGCAGCACAATCCTACAAGACAACCTGCTATACTCTTTGTGATCTCCCAGGATTCCAACATTGTACATAGCTTACGATTCCATAGCACCCAACAACGTTTTATTTAGTGTATATTTATAACTCCAAGCATGTAAATAAATGATAATACTATGTGAGAAGTTCAATAATGAGAGTATCTTCAAAATAAAGAGAAAGCCCAGAGCAGGGGGAATAATTAATAATTATTAATAACAATTTTGGGTTGAGCTGCTTCAAGAAGAATTACTGGAAGAGTACATTAATTTGGAAAAAATATTGTTGGAGCATAAATTTTGATGGAAATAAGAATGGTAGAAGATGAATATGTCAGTTAGATTGCCATTCTGCAACAATAATAGAGAACCCAAGTTAACCAAACAGACAAGGGTTCATTTTTCTAATATAGTCAGGAAGTTGTGTTTCAGTAGATCAACTATCAGGGTCAGAATCTCTGCAATTCTAATGCCCTTTCTTCACGGTTACAGAATGGCTGCTATAGCACTAGGCATCTTATCTTTATTTTTAAGTCAGGAAAAATGAGGAAGAGGGGAAGTGGAAGGCACTAACCTTTTTCCCTTTCCTAAGGATAGCAAAACCCTTTTTTTAGAAGTGCCTTCACTGATTCTGCTTACAATTCTCTCTTTGACCAGTGTTGTATCACATGGCAGCCCCTAATCCAAAGGGAGGCTGGAGAAGTGACAATTTAGCTGTTCAGGTTCTATTTCACAGTAGTAAAGGAGAATAACAGTTGGGAATGAATATCAGATTAAAAACTGTGTCTGCAACATGAACTTTGAGAGAAAAGGAGACTGTATATCATAAGGGTTTTTGGTTTTCTTTTTAAATGACAGGTTAAGGACTTTTAATTTTATCTTGTAGGGAAAAGGAGGTACAGTGATTAGTTTTGAGAGGTGTGATCAAACCTGCATATTTGAATAAAGAGTTGCTTAATGGCTTGACAACAGAGGCACATTCAGGAAGGCCTTATAAATCCAAAAGTGGTTTGAAAGAAAATTAATATTAACAAACCATTGTACAAACATTATTTCTAGCTCTTGGTGCACATAGTAATTCCCTCCATTTGAGGATAAAAGAATATAAGCACACACACATGCACTCACACACACACACAAATCCATGCACTTCTCATGCTGGTTATAGAGCTAGATCCCCACATTAATTATGTTCATCATCATAGTTAATTTATCAATTTCCAAGTGGATAATCAGTATATTTTCTCGTTCATGACTCCATCTTTATTCAGTTCCCTTGGAAAGAGCCTTTGATTATTATACTGGTTTGCAAATTACCTCTTAAAAAATATTACTCAGAACCAGTTCAGTTCCCTAGTTCTATGTATTATAGTGGAAGCCAATCATTGTTTTTTCATTATTGTGTTTGTAATTGAATAGGAGTATCCATTACAATCACATAAGAGCAGGCTAACATGAGCAGTTTTTTCTTATCCCACCATTAGAAAATTAGTAAAAGCATTAATTTACACACCTACCAACAGTGTAAAAGCATTCCTATTTCTCCACATCCTCTCCAGCATCTGTTGTCTCCTGATTTTTTAATGATCACCATTCTAACTGGTGTGAGGTAGTATCTCGAATACTCATCAATGATAGACTGGATAAAGAAAATGTGGCACATATACACCATGGAATACTATGCAGCCATAAAAAAGGATGAATTCATGTCCTTTCCAGGGACATGGATGAAACTGGAAATCATCATTCTCAGCAAACTGACACAGAAACAGAGAACCAAGCACCACATGTTCTCACTCACAAGTGAGTGTTGAATAATGAGAACACACGGACACAGAGAAGGGGACATCACACACTGGGATCTGGGGGAGGAATAGCAGGGGGTGGGGGGATTGGGGAGGATAGGATTAGGAGAAATACCTGATGTAGATAACTGGGCAATGGATGCAGCAAACCACCACCATAGCACATGTATACCTGTGTAACAAACCTGCACGATCTGCACATGTACCCCAGAACTTAAAGTATAGTAAAAGTAAATAAATAAATGTTTGAGATGATGGACATGCTAATTACCCTCATCTTATCACTATACATTGTACATATCAAAACATGTACCCCATGAATATGTAAAATTGTTTGTTAATAAAAAATAAAATATTGAAAATTTAAAAAAGGAAAATTATTAAGAGCAGAAAAGATACTGGCATAAAATGTAAAAGAAGCACTTTCCCCAGACTGTTCCTATTTCTTTTTAAAAAATAGCCATTTCTCAGATTCAGTCTCTGAAGCAAAACTGCTCATTCTGCTTTCTAAAGTACGGAAAATCACAGATGAGTTTAAGGAGTAGAACAGAAGAGCACTGCCCTTAAGAAGTAAGTGTACAGGAATAAAAGCATAAAGCAGAAAATGTGGTTAAACATAATTGCTTCCATTTTAAATGAAAGAAATAAAGGTGAGGAGTCCTTTGGAGAGTGAGGAGAGTGCCTAAAGAGAAGTCTGTGAATGAGAGGTAGGCAAAAGAGTCAATGGAAGTCCCCCCTTGGTAGCTCTAAAGTAGGATGTGCCTGAGGTCTCCACAGGCAGGCACTCTCTGCAAAAAAAAAAAAAAAAAAAGAAGGTATGAGCAGAATGTGAAGCAAACTGCCAAACTGCACAATGGGTCAAGAGGGAGTTGGACGGAATTTTGGACACAACAAGAAAATACACAGCTGCTCCCAAGATTTTTAAGCTGAGGATGAGGAGTCGGTGTGTAAATGAACTGGTATTTCCTGGGCAGGCCTGCACTGAGATCTTGTCTTCTCCAAGTTGTGAGTGTTGCACTATTTTTGCTTGAACTCTTACATCTACGTAAGCGTGTATCATTACCTGCTGTATCTAAGAGTTAGTAAGACCTGATTTTCACATTAATGAGATTTTCACTGCACTTCATCTTTATTTCTGTCACCTTGGTGCTGGTCAATGCTTGGAGGATTCTGAATTATAATCTGGAAATGGAGAGAGGAAAGGATATCTACTTTGATTGATTTCATATATCTGTACCTATATCTACATTTTATTCTCCAAGCAACAATGAGCTTATAGGGTAGATATTACTGTCACCATCACTTGCATTTCAGTAAAGATGAAATGGGGATGCAGAGAGGTTAAGCAACGTCACTGAAACAAGCAGGAAAAAAAGAAATCACAAAAGCAGATGTCCTGCTTAAGAGCCAAGCTCTGTGCTGGAGAGGCATGGCTGAGTCCCCACTGTTTTGTAGTTCTAGGATCAGGAAGGTTCTGGTTGTGCATCTCCATTAAGTTAAAAAGGGTTCACAGGACTTCAGCGGACCAATGGGTATTTGTTAGGCTTTTATGGTATGCACAGGACATGATGATCAAGTGCTAATGGAAAAATGAAAAGTAGAAAGCAAATTAGAGCACCTTCTCCCTAGCTGTTTAAAATATGAATAGTGTATAAATATGTTTGAATACGAAAGAACAAAGATGAAGTGTTAATTATTTGCATTCATACTAAGGGCGGCATGTGTCCCAACTGCTGTGAAAGAAAGTGGCACGAACTAAGGTAATTCCACCTGTCACAGAGGCGTGTTTATTCTTGTTTATGGTTCTTTTTCTCCTCATCTATAATGCTGACTTCACTTAATGCTTTTGCGAACATTCTTCAAAGTTTGACTCTTTGAGAAAATATTTTCCCCAGTGTCAGCCCAAATTCATGTTTTCCTTTTATAATTCCCAGTTGAATTCATTTTGTGTGCCCTCTGCTCTGATTTAAAATTTAACTTAGACTGCAACTCCTGTTTTGCAAGAGGCAAATAATTATTATCCTTGTTAAAATCAACTGTAGAAATACTACTGTCAGAGTTTGCAATAGGTAGCTGTGTGAAACTGTGTGATACTGTGTGAACTTGAAACAGATGAGGCAGGATTTCCTCAGATTTCTTCTATTGCTTTAGAAATGTTAAACTCTTCTCATTCTGGCACACAGGATGGGAGTAAAGGGTGAATCACATAGGCTGCCTCTCCATAATTTAACTTTGCTATAGCATATACCATTCTTCCTTCTTTACACTAGGGAGAACATGTCTGTAATGAGAATTTCTTCTTTCTTGCTCATCACATACAGTAGGTAGAGATTCACTGACACCTGATGATGGTGCAGGAGCCACCGAGGGACACACTATCTCCTTCAGCCATGGTCTTGTGGCTTCCGTGGAGGAAAACAGTTTTTCTCCTGAGAATGATGCTCAGATGAACCCAGTTACATATTTGAACAAAACTGTAGCCTGTGACTTGGAAGGAGAAGGACTGTTTAAAAGTTCTTAATATTGAATTTGGGTTGTTATCACTCATTATTTATGTGAGGATATAGATGTAAAAGAGTCTTCAGGCTCCTGGCCAGGCATGGTGGCTCACACCTGTCATTGCAGCACTTTAGGAGGCTGAGGTGGGAGGATCACTTGAACTCAGGTGTTCAAGGCCAGCCTGGGCAACATAGTAAGACTCTGTCTATCTAAAAAATAAAGCAAATTAGTCAAGCATGGTGGTGTGCAATTGTGGTCCCATTTACTTGAAAGGCTGAGGAAGGAGGATCGCTTGAGGCTCAACCCAGGAGGTTGAGGCTGCAGTGATCTGTAATTATGCCATTGCACTCCAGCCTGGGTGACAAAGTGAGACCCTGCCTAAAAACAAAACTCTTCTGGATCCTGATAATTAGTACTATATCTACATGTTTTGTCTACTGAAAGGACTTAATGTTTCCAAAACAGGAATCCTACACTGGGCCATTTGTCATGAGAAGTGGGTCCCAGCAGCAGGTTAGTCCTATAGTCTACAAGTGCCAGTGACTGGGGTCTTTCCTGAGACTCTCTAAAGGATACGGACAGAATTTGCTAAACTTAAAGAATTTGCATCACTTGTAAGTTCCCATTGTTGATTAATTGAGATGTTTATGAGAGTTTGAGAAACTTCAGAAACTAGAACTACCTTTATTTTGGATTAACACAGTATGTTTTAGAGCTTGTATAGAGCTCCCAGTACTTCGCCACCTCGGATATCATGTTTAACCAGAAATAGACCTGAGACCATAATGAATTCATAGGTTTTTTTTTTTTTTGACTAGGGATGCTTTTTAGATCATTTCTAAAGTCATTGGTAGCTTAGTCCATGTTTAGACATTCATTCATTCAGCAAATGTTTATGATATATCTCTTGTGTCCTATACATGCTCATTTCTAGGCCCTGTAGATAAGATAATAAACAAGATAAACATTCATCCTGGGAGAGTTCCCAAAAAGACTAGAATGCAGATAATCTACTTCCTAGTCCCAATTTTATCATTAACAGGATGTTTAACTTTCAATCAAGTACCTACCCTGGGTTTCAGTGTTTGTATTTGAAAAAAAGAAAAATACTATAGATTAGGATGTTTCTTTCAGCTTTAAAATTCTATGATCTCATACTCCTTTCATGTTTTTTACACTCCAGGAGAAAAGCACAAATAAAAACAAAACCAAAAGAAACCAGCATGCCTGCTGCCCTTAATGAACAGTCTTCCTTTACCGTAATGTATTCAAATAACCTGAAAAGCAACTTGACTCAGTCCAAAGTAAAAATTCAGACAGAGAGACAACGGATTTAAACCACATTGTAAAAAATGAGTAGCAATAAACCTTTGTAGGGCCAATGAAGAAGGAATGAATCTATGAATCAGTCTACCAACCATTTATGTGTTAAAAAAAGTAATAGCTGTAGAACTTGTAAGGCCTTTCCTAAAGCTGTTTCACAGATGTGATTACTATAAAGAAGCAATGTATTGTTGGATTTATAAAGTATAGAGAAACAGGAACATAAAAGCACTTAAAAACATTTTCAGAATTAGGAAAAGATAAAGTATGTACTTTTCCACTTCATTCTAGTGATGGACCTCTTGATACTACAAAAGATTGCAATCCAGCCCACTTTCTGGATAAAGTTTTCTTCTTCTACTTTATTTTCTCTTACACACACCAGTGCCTGCCCCCAGGCTATGTAGTTTCCCAGGCACAATTATCACTTATTCTAAGAGAAATTTCCTGTGAATTTGAAGGGTAAAGTTTAACCTTCAGGTGTCTCAAATGCTCACTCTATTTTTTTTTTATCTTCATGTCAGAAATGTAAAGAGATCATGACAAATTAATTCTTACATGTATTCCCCAGCTTATACTGGGAGATGTTACTTATCTTTCCAAAGTCTAAGAACTCAGGCCAAGTACAAATGAGTCAATTTCCCATAATGTCATATAAGATTTATGGGAGCCAGACTCCATCTATCTGAAGTGGAATAAAATTAACCCTCCACTGTAAATCCACCCCAAATACCCTAGGGGATAATTTTATATTATCAGCTATCACACAGGTATATGTTTCAGCAAAAGCTGACTCATATTCTTGGAGTTAGATAATATTTTGACTTTTTTATACCATTCTCCTGTGGCTTAAGCAGATAGCCAGCTCAGGGGTTGACCCTGTGGCAGGGTGCAAGACAGATCACTTTCTGGTTTGTGTTTCCAAAAGCCTAAGCTCATCTGAAAACTCCCAGGGCTTGCAGAGGAGGAAGCATGGAGGGGGGCTGCAGCCATGTTAGGGGCTTGCAGGACTTCCAGAGAAAGGAGCATGGAGATGGTTGCAGCAGTGTTAGGAGCTTATAAGAGCAGCATGGCTCCAGCATGGTGTTATCAGCCTCAGCAAAGACCCCTTGCCTTAAGGATGTTGCAGTGGAGAACCCAGCCATCTCCATGGCAGCACAGCATAGAGGAATCTGCTGACAGCTCAGATGTTCTGCTGTTCTGCTCATCTATGACAACAGGTAGGTAAAGTCAATCAAAGGCTTCCTAAAGGAATTGGCTATTTTTATTTTAAATTCCGAAGGAGGTGAGTAACTAATATGCACACAGACATGGATCTAACAACCTGCTAGGGATGGTAAAATATTTTCGAACTCACTGGAGATGGCTGAAGAGGAGACAGAATAAGGGAAGCTGAGTAGAGAGATCATGAAAGGGAGGAACTAGTCATTAATTAGATTGAAAAGACTGGTTATGATCCAAGGGGTTGAGCAAAGACTGAGGTAATGAAAACTCTTCCTGTTGAAGAACTATGTCTGTTGCATTTGGGTGAATTCAAGAGAGGAAGTTGGAGGTGATTCTAGAGAGATAACCACAAAGACTCAGGTGTTAGGTGGGGAAGGCAGAGGCATGGCAAGCAGAGTGGGGTTTTAAGACAGGATTAGCAGCCTGCAGTCATGTGGGATTGGGGGTGTTGCCAAAAACAATGCTTTAAAATGACTAACCAACCAGGAGTCTGATGCTTGGGGTAGGTAATATTGGTGCCATGGGAGGTAACAGCACATTTATAGGAGATGAGAAGGGAGAGAGGGTGAGAAGAGGTGGAAGGAAGGTGGATACATGTAAAGAAAAGTGAAAAATGAAGACCATAGTTTCACTAATAACACTATATGCAAAAAAATTAGATATAACACTTTTATGATCAGAATATCTGGTGCTTTAATAATTATTTAAGCCACATCTTACTGATGAGGAAACTGAGGACCAGGAAGACTATGGTTACTTTGTGCAAGACTGTTCAGCTGGTGATTAGAGAATGAGCGCCCAAGGCCTGTGGGCGTTCATTAACTGTCCATTAGGCACCACCATACTGTGACATTCTAGCTCTCAACTTCATCCTGCTACCCCACGCTGCTTTTCCTGCTCACTGTCTTTGTTCATGAGGGTCTTTCCTCCAAAGTTTCTGCCAAACTTTGCATTACATTTCTCTAGTGCATCAAAGAAAGACTGGTTGTCAGGACCTCCAATATTTAGGCCTTTTTCTAAGCTATGTCTTCTTTGACTCAGAAATGTTCTTTGCACATCCACTCTGTGCCCGGCAGTGCTTTGATACGGCAACAGAAGAGACTGTCCCAACTCAGAGAGCTAACATTCTAGTGGGAAGAGACAGACAGTAAACAATAGGTAAAATGTCAGGTAGTGACAAGCGCCATGACGAATAGCATAGGGTAAATGGACAGGGAATAACCAGATGAGTGATTAGGGAGAGCCATCCTAATAAGGTGACATATGGAAGAGACCCAAATAAAAGGAGAGAGAGACTTGTGTGGATAAGTGGGAGGAGAACCTAGGAACAAAGAGTGCAGCAAAGTTCTGGAAGTGGGAATGTCCTTGGTATATTTGAGGCTGACAGGACTGCAGCAGGCTGAGCAAGGGGAAAGAGGAAATGAGATCAGAGAGTTGGCAGGAACACAGACCCCATGAGGCTTGTAGGCTATGGTCTTTGGCTTCTGTTGTGAGTGAAAAGAAAAACCATTAGAAGGTTTAAAGTAAAGGAGTAACAATCTGGTTTATAATTTCAATCTAGTTCATAATTTATAGGAATCACTCTGATTGCTGTATGGGGAAGAGTTTGTAAGGGTCCATTGGTCAAAGCAGGGACACCAACAAGGAGGTCTTTGCACCAGTCTAAGTGAGAAATGATTGCGGTGTGGTCTAGGGTGACAGGCATCACACATGGCTAGCATTGGGACATAGTTTGAGGGTAGAGTTAACAGAATTGATGACAGATTAGATGGAAGCCTAAGGACTCACAAAAGACTTCAGCCATGATAATTTATTTTCTAATTTATGAGTGATAAAGACTTAGGAGGCAGGGGTTTAGTGGGAATTAGGAGGGAGTGATAAATAATGGCTTGTGTTTGGGGTATTTCAAGTCTGAGATGCTCTTAAGAAAGAAAAGTAGCCCTTGACATCAGGGAACTGTCCTGGTACCAGTGAGCTAGGTAGGCCTTGGGGTGTGTTCCCGAGGGTCTTGACTCTAAGGCTTTGACACCCTTTAGAAATCCCAGTGGAAATATTGTGAAGATCATAGCCTATATCAGAGAGAAGGTCAAGACTAAAGATAGAAATTCGGTATTCCTCTGTGTACTTGAAGCCTCGGCACTGGCTTTGTAAGCCATCCCCTGATGGTAGATGGAGAAGAGATGACGATGGAGGGCTAATTCTGGGTGCTTAGTATTTGGAAATGGGGGAGATGATAAGAAAGATCCAGCAAAGGCCGGATGTGGTGGCTCACACCTTTAATCCCAGCACTTTGGGAGGCCGAGGTGGGTGGATCACGAGGTCCAGAGATCAAGACCATCTTGGCCAACATGGTGAAACCTTGTCTCTACTAAAAAATACAAAAAAGTTAGCTAGGTGTGATGGTGCACACCTGTAGCCCCAGCTACTTAGGAGACTGAGGCAGAAAAATCGCTTGAATCCTGGAGGCAGAGATTGCAGTGAGCCAAGATTGCACCACTGCATTCCACATTCCAGCCTGGTAATAGAATGAGACTTTGCC
>PVKP010031057.1:0-27322 GCA_004027715.1 Plecturocebus donacophilus
AATAAATACTAACTCCCTAAACTCCTTCCTCCAGTCCCTGACACCCACCATTCTACTTTCTGTCTGTGAATTTGACTATTTTACGTACCTTATATAAGTGGAATCATATACAATATTTGTCCTTTTGTATCTAACTTTTCTCACTAAGCACAATTTTTTTTTTTCATTTTGGCATTTTTTTCCCTAACTTTTATTTAGATCTGGGCGTACATGTGCAGGTTTGTTATATGGATATATTATGTGATGCTGAGGTCTGAGGTATGAATAATTCCATTGCCCATGACCTGAGCATAGTTCCTAATAGATAATTTTTCAGTCCTTGCCCCCTTTCCTCTTTCCTCCCTCTAGTAGGCCCCAGTGTCTGTTGTTCCCAACTTTATGTCCATGTGTACCCAATGTTTAGCTTCCACTAATAGTTGAGAACGTGCAGTATTTGGTTTTCTGTTTCTGTATTAGTTCACTTAGGATGATGGCCTCCAGCTGTATCCATGGTGCTGCAAAGGACATGATTTCTGTTCCTCTTTTATGGCTGCATAGTATTCCATGGTGTATATGTACCACATTTTCTTTATCCACTCCACTGTTGGCAGGCGCCCAGATTGATTCCACGTCTTTGCTATCGTAAAAGGTACTGCAATAAAAATCGTGTCTTTTTGGTAGAATGATTTCTTTTCCTTTGGTCATGTACCCAGTAATGGGAGTGCTGGCTCAGATTATAGTTCTATTTTTAGTTTTTTGAGAAATCTCCAAACTACTTTCCATATTGGCTAAACAAATTTACATTCCCAGCAACAGGGCATAAGCATTCCCTTTTCTCTGCAGCCTCATCAACATCTGTTAGTTTTTGACTTTTTAATAATAGCCATTTTGACTTGTGTGAGATGGTTTCTCACTGTCATTTTGATTTGCGTTTTTCTGATGATTAGTAATGTTGAGCATTTTTTCATATATTTGTTGACCAGTTGTATGCCTTCTTTTGGGAAGTGGCTGTTATGCTTTTGCTTGCTTATTAATGTGGTTGTTTTTTGCTTGCTGAATTACATTTCTTATAGATTCTGGATATTAGTCCTTTGTCAGATGCAGTTTGTGAAATTGTTTCCCATTCTGTAAGTTGTCTGTTTACTCTGTTGATAGTTTACTTTGCTGTACAGAAGCTCTTTAGTTTAATTAGGTCCTACTTGTCAATTTTTGCTTTGGTGCAATTGCTTCTGAGGTCTTAGAGATAAATTCTTAGCCAAGGCCAATGTCCAAAATGGTATTTCCTAGGTTTTCTTGTAGGATTTTTATAGTTTGAGGTCTTACACTTAAATCTTTAATCCATCTTGAGTTAATTTTTGTATATGGAGAAAGGTAGGGGTCCAATTTCATTCTTCTGCATGTGGCTAGCTGGTTATCCCAGTACCATTTCTTGAACAGGGATTCCTTTCTCCATTGCTTATTTTTGTCAGCTTTGTTAAAGATCAGATAGTTGTAGGTGTGTGGTTTTATTTCTGGGTTCTCTATTCTGTTTCATTGGCCTATGTGTCTGTTTTTGTACCCGTACCATGCTGTTTTGGTTACTGTAGACTTACAATATAGTTTGAAGTCAACTAATGTAATGCCTCCAGCTTTGTTTTTTTTTTTTAGCATAGTGTTTTCAAGGTTCATTCATGTTGTAGCATTTGTCAGAATTTTCTTCCTTTTGAAACCTGAGTAATATTCCATTGTGTAGATATATATGCACATTTGTCTACTCATTCATCCATTGATAGTCACTAGGGTTGTTTCCACGTTTTGGCTATTGTGAATTATGCTGCTATAAACATAGATGTACAAATATCTATTCAAGCCCCTGCTTTCTTTTCTTTCGGATATATACCTAGAAATGGCATTGCAGGATTCTTGTTTTTAATATGGCCAGATTTTATAACTTAATCCACATAGGCAGATACCCAAAAAAGATAGCTTGAGTGGTATTTAAATCTACAACTTGAAAGATCTCTAATTATCTAGATCAGGGGTCCCTAACCCCTGCACTGTGGACTAGTACTGGTCCATGGCCTGTTAGGAACCAGGCCACACAACAGGAGGTCAGTGGCGGACAAGCCAGCATTACTGCCTGAGCTTTGCCTCCTGTCAGATCAATGGCTCCATTCGATTCTTATAGGAGTGAGAACCCTATTGTGAACTGCACATGCAAGGGACTAGGGTTGCATGTTCCCTATGAGAATCTAACTAATACCTGATGATTGAGGTGAAACAGTTTCAACCTGAAACCATCCCTCAAAAACCATTGGTGGAAAAATTGTCTTCCATGAAACCGATTTTTAGTGCCAAACATGTTGGGAACTGCTGATCGAGACCACTCCCCGCTAAATAAATATATATGGAGTAAGAAAATGAGTAATGAAATTTAAAAATGTTTATTAGAGGCAATTTTAGTATATAATTGCTATATATCAAGCTACTAAAGCTAGTCAAAATGGAACCTGTCTCAGCCCACAAGTAAATCTATTCTCCCAAGATGCATATATTTTACCATATAATTGAATCTTAATAAATAACAAATAGAGCAAGTATCTTCTTTGATTTTTTTTCACTGTGTTCAGTGTGGACCAAATCCATACACATGTGCAACTCGTTAGCTGTGAGCTGTCAATTATGTTTTCTATAAAAGATACACATTTAGGAAGCTGTCAGTCAATGCTGTTGTGATGCTTGAAGCATTGTTTCTCCAAGTTTAGCTATCAAAAATAAAACAAATTTACATGAAACCTAAAGGTAGATTGATCACACCACTTTCTGTACATTGAAAATGTTTTTGAACATACCCAGGTTCAGAGATAATGCGCTTATAGACTTTGTTGTTAAAAAAAGAAGAAGAAGAAGAAATGCAGGCCAGGCACAGTACTGTGCATCTGTAGTTCCAGCTACTCAAGAAGCCTTGACCCCAGGGGTTTGAGAGCAGCCTGGCAACATAGTGGGATCCCATCTCAAAAAATAAACAAACAAAGAGCCCCCTAAAAGTGCATGTAGACAATGAAGGTAGTTGCTGTGAAATGGTGATGGGATTATGAGTGCTTTCTCTATTTGAAATAATACCATGTGGAAAGTTTCTATGGTGTTATGGACATTTCGTTCACTCATGGGTTTGGAGTCAATGCAGGACTCCCCTGTGATGAACAGAGTGAAGGTAAAGAAGATCTGGCAAAAGAGAACTAAATGACCACAATTATAGACTGGATTTATTCAGGACACTAGGACTTTCTGAATGAAAGAAATGAATGTGAAGAAGGAATTTAACTGAAATCAATGAAATCATGAAGGGCATGGTGAAAATAAATAAGACTTAATCAAATTTGAAAAACTAGAACCGAAGTGAGGCTGCTTCAAGCAAAGAGAGGAAATACCACTTTACACAGTAGGGGGGCAACTTAAAAATCGCATTGTCCCTAGGAAGTGGATGCAGCTTGAAAATATGTCAGTTTAGAAGATGGTGATTCAGATCCCGAAAGTAAGAAACATTCTGAAGTGGGTAAAACTTTCATTCTGTCCCTTTTTCTTTTTCTTTTGAGACGGGAGTCTCAATCTCATCACCCAGGCTGAAGTGCAATGGCATGATCTCAGCTCTCTGCAACATCCACCTCCCGGGTTCCAGCAATTTTCCTGCCTCAGCCCCCCAAGTAGCTGGGATTACAGGTGCCCACCACCATGTCCAGCTAAATTTTGTATTTTTTATAGAGACTGGATTTCACCATGTTGGCCAGACTGATCTTGAACTCCTAGCTTCAGGTGATCTGCCCACCTAGGCCTCCCAAAGTGCTGGGATTACAGGTGTGAGCCACCATGCCCAGCCAATCCAATTTTCATTCTTAATCTTTTTTTTTTTTTCTTGAGGCAGAGTCTCACTCTAGAGTGCAATGGTGTGATCTTGGCTCACTGCAATCTCTGCCTCCAGGGTTCAGGCAGTTTTCCTGCCTCAGCCTCCCGAGTAGCTGGGATTACAGGCACATGCCACCATGCCTGGCTAAGTTTTTTTTTTTTTTTTTTTTTAATATTTTTAGTAGAGACAGGTTTTGCCATGTTGGCCAGGCTGGTCTCAAACTCCTGACCTTAGGTGATCCACCTGCCTTAGTCTCCCAAAGTGTTGGGATTACAAGCGTGAGCCACCCTGCCTGGCCTCATTCTTGATCTTTTGAGGAAGCAAAGGTAAGAGCGATGTACCTCTTGTGTCTCTATCAGAGAAAGAGTATTGATTGAGATAGACCATAGGATGCAATTCTAAGAAATATAACAGAGAATAACATGAATTATATATACATATACACATAAACACACATTATATATAATATTAAAGATTTTAAAGAACATTATATAACGTCCAATGACCAGGCATGGTGACTCGCACCTGTAATCCCAGAGCTCTGGAAGGCCCAGGAGGGTGAATCACCTGAGGTCAGAAATTCAAGACTAGTTTGGCCAACATGGTGAAACCCTGTCTCTATTAAAAATCTAAAATTAGCTGGTATGGTGGCACATCCCTGTAATCCCAGCTACTTGGGAGGCTCAGGTAGGAGTTTGCAGTGAGCCAAAATTGAGCCATTATACTCTAGCCTGGGCAACTCCATCCCAAAAGAAAAAAAAAAAACCAATGGCATTAATTGAGTACTGTTCTGAGTACCTTAAAGGTTGTATCTCTGTTAGTCATAACCCCATCGCTGTGGGGAAGGTACTGTTAGTATCCTCGCATTCGACATAAGGAAGCTGAAGTACCTCTTAGCCTTAGCTCCTCGTCCTTGCTTTTATCCGTGCCATCTGCTCTCTATAGCCCTTCCCTTCAGGGACCCAGCTAGCCTGTTCTCCTACTTCAGTACCCAAGCCCCACTGGTTAACTCTGCCTGCTGGTCTCACAGTTATCACCCATGCCATCTCCTGTGTAAGGACATGAGAGTCTATTTGTCTAGGTTGCTTTTTAGAAGTGAAAATCTGGCCACCCTTCAGCTATGGTTTTCATGGCCTGCACAGTATTTTGGGTGTGTGTGTGAAATTTAAACATGGATGCTATGACTGATCACACAATGTTCCTCCATGTCCCCACAGCTCCCATGGTGTTCCCATGTTCACATGACAGCCTGCTTTCTACAGTGCTCATCATGAGTTCAACACATGCACACTTGACAGATACAAACATGAACCCCAGAATTGTTCAGGCTTTGCCTACTCAACGAGGGAGTGGGGTGCTGGGGCTCTAAGACCCACAGGATTCTTCCAGGAAGGCCAACTGGGAGACTGGACATTTCGCAATTTGGACACATGGGCAATCCTGCCCAGCATCCCTGCTGACTTTACTGCCCTGCTAGAAAGTAGAAATTTGGTACTTTAGGAATTAAAGTAAGAATTTATTATACACAAAGATGATTTCATCTTTATCAACCAATATTTAGTGACACATGCTTTGCAAGGCTCTGTTGTCAAGAACCATCCAGGTGTTAAGATGATACTTGCGTTTGAGAGGCTTACAGAAGAAGAAAAGATATTTACATGAATATGATAATTCTAGGAAGACCATGATAGAGTCATGAAAGAATTGCAAAGTAAGTTATGAGTTCAAGAAGGAAAACATCACTTCCTGCCAAATGGTTCAAGATGGTTTTATTTCCTAACTGTTTTATAGAGCTGCAAATCAAAATAAAGAAACTGTCTAATTCATTTCTTTACTCTTATGCAGAACCACTTCTAAATGCTCTCTGAAAGCAATTAACCCATCCCATTTTACAGTACCTACAAAGTAGAATCTTCTATCTCAATATATTAAATCATGTGATTAATAATTATTCTTCAGTAACCGTAAACGATTCTTAAGCATTTGCATGTCACCTTTCTTATTTCCACTGGAGAAACATTCCTGGCCCATTTTTCAAGTGTTTTCCAAAATCAAATATCATATCTGATTTTTTAAATTGTGTCCAATTTCAATGAGCATATCACAGCCTAGTGTGTGATTAAACTAACTCATCTCTTTATGAACAGAGTTTGCTGTGATTAAATTGTAAACACCTGTATAATGTTATTTTGACTTTAGATTCAAAGGAACATTTTATTCTGGGAAATACAGACTTCTTGAACTAAGCATATCAGTTTTCCAACCAAGCTATTAGCATTACATTCTTAATGACCTTTGAAGTTAGAAATATTTTTGTTTATATGGCAAATCCATGTTTCACTGTCTCCTAAATTATATGTCCAGCACTATTTAGATATAGATTGATGACCTCAGGGCATGCACTTGTCAAATATTCATATTCTCTTAACTTCTTATCTAATCTGGGCAGTGTTTCTTTATGTTGTCCGAATTAGAGTTCAATGTAGAAATTCAAGAAGCTCATGCAGTTTATAGCAGGGAAGTTAAAACTGGTAGTACAAATTAGTGTAACTTCTAGATTTTAAAAATATATGTATGCATTTGGCTCATTATTGGAAAGAGAACATTAAAGCAATGGAATTATAGCTTTTGCCGTCTTTTGTTTCTTGTGTGTGCTGTAATCACACAAAAAATCATCAGTATTTTAGATGCACACCATCTTAACAGCAGGGAGAGATTCCTGCTAGATAGTAGGCACAAGCATTGGGTTAATGCAGCACATCCATTTGTGGTCAGTTGCAGGCAACAGGAAGAACTCTAACTGCTTTCAGTGAAAGGAATTTATACCAGATATTGACCATAAAAAATTACTTTAAGGGAAGCTGGGTCAAGCCTTAGCTGAACTTTGGGAACATCTCTAGCCCCTTAAATGACATTGCCTCTGCCAGGAACTGCACCAGCCAAGGGATGCCTCATGCTCTGCCCACCTATTCCTACTTAATTCAGTTCCAAATTCAAGTCTCATGTAAGCATCTCTGATCAGTAGAAACTAAATCAGATCTAGAACTCTAGCTTGCAAGAGAGTCTTTAACTTTTCATCATTAGCTATATAGTAGGAAAGTCATTTTTTTAAAAAAATGTTTTACTCATAGCTGTAATTTCTAACAATTTTCCAAACAGTACCCAATGCCTAGAACCTGGAACATAAATGTTTTTAAAGGAATAAATTGGAATAGATGTTGAGCAAAAGCTAATCCACAGTTTTCGCAGCAACCACTTAATTTGGATATCGCAGAGGGGTCTTAAACATCTACTAGATGGTTTTGCTGAGAGAAATTTGAGGTCCTTTTCAAATGCTTTGAGGGCAGGATCAGTGTCTGTTTTGTTTATATTGTGTTCCCAATCCAAAACATGCCAGGCACAATCAAGGCAATCAATAAATACTTGGTGAATGAGTGACTATGTAACACCTAAGTTGTCTCCTTCTTCTGTCTCTGCCATCTTTCAGTGGTAAACATTCATATTCTTCAATTTTTTGGTGCTATATAGATATTTAGATTGGAGCAAAAGTCATTGCAGTTTTTGCCATTACTTTCAATGGCAAAAACTGCAATGACTTTTGCACAAAACCACAATAACTTTTGCACAAACTGAATATTATCTTTTATGATTTTATCATTTAATTTTCTTTGTTTGTTTTTTGGGTTTTTCTTGACATGGAGTCTCACTGTGTCACCCAGATTGGAGTGCAGTGGCACGATCTTGGCTTACTGCAACCTCTTCCAACAGGGTTCAAGCGATTCTCCTGTCTCAGCCTCCAGAGTAGCTGGGATTACAGGCACCCGCCACTGCACCCTGCTAATTTTTGTAGTTTTAGTAGAGACAAGGTTTCACCATCTTGGCCAGGCTGGTCTTGAACTCCTGACCTCATGATCCACCCATCTTGGCCTCCCAAAGTGTTGATATTACAGGCTTGAGCCACCTCGCCCAGTTAATTTCCTTTTTCTAACATGAGGATGTGTACAAATTGAGAATTTATATGTTTTTGTGCAGTTTGTATCTTGACAGCTAACTTTATTTTGGTGCTTAATTAGCTCAGGGAAAGACTGGCTGTTACAGTGACTGTGTATCGTTGTCTGATGAGTTCGTCTCCATTTTTATTGCACAGAAAATTATTATTGAAGATTTTTGCCTTTTTTTTAACCTTTGAAAATGGTACCTTGACTCTTGAAGGAAGGCAAACGCAGCATGATTAATCAGATTATAATGGTCATGATGACAGTTTTCGAAGCAAGTCTTTGACTCAACTTGGTTTCCAAGATAATCTGGTGAAGGCTAAACAAGGAGAAGTGCCAGTTGTTTGGCAAATGGTCCCTTGTGACCATATTCACAATAGGGTTTTTTCCCTACTACTTTTTTTACTTATAAAGAACAACTGACTTTTTCCTTTCCTAAAAAAAATTCACTGGTGTTTTATTTTCTGTTCAGATATGTGTAGAAACATCCATTTTATTTTGCATGCAGACCCAGCCTCTGTGTATTTCTATAAATGAAGTATTGTAATGATTATTTAATGGAAGTACCCACAATTCAGCACCTTTAAGAATTGTAGTGAATTTCTTGCACATTAGACACAGCTCCATATTTTATTTTACAAATTTCTACTGTGTAAGATTTCTTTATCAAAATTAGATTTGTAACTAAGAACTAAATTCATACTTTTATTATTCAATAATTTATGTTTCTCAAAGCATTTTTACATATTTTACCTTGAGTCTCACAATAACCTAATTAGATTTAAAGCATACCAGAAACTGTTTAAGTTTGGATACACTGGCTCACGTGTTTTAAACACTAAAAACACATGTTAACAATGGAAAGGTGTTATTTTAAACTCAAAAAAGAGGAAAAGTGTTCCCTATTCATATCATGAAAATTAAATACTTCAAAAGAAAACTAAAATGTTATCAAGCTAGATTGGTCAAGAAAACAGAAGAAACTCTTAAATTTCTTAGATGTTCTTAATTTCTTCACACACACACACACACACACACACACACAGACACACACACACACACAAAGAGAGAGAGAGAGAGAATCTAAAGTACTCTAAATAATATGAGAAAATTCTTTAAAAGTTCGAAATAATTTCATCACCACAAACACTAATTTGCTTTAAGGATTGATATCCACATTTCATGGAATGTTCCTTTGGCCAGATGGATCAAGTTTATTCTTCAAATTCAGAGTAAGAGTGAGTAAATGAGGATTTAGAAAAAAACAACTGGCTGAGATATTTCTTCTATCATTTTCTTGCCATTTTCCTTGATTGGCTTATTATCCTCTCCACATAAACCTTTTCTCTCTTAGCTTGATAGTCATGTCTCTTTAAATTTTCTTTTTAAAAAACTGTGGTAAAACATACAAAACATTAAATTTACCATTTTACTCGTCTTTAAGTGCACATTTAGTACTATTAAGTGCTTTCATATTGTTGTACAACCATTATCACCTTCCAAGAGTTCCTCCTGGAACTCTTTATTTTACAAAACAAACTCTTTCCTTCACAGTGCTTATAAAAATTATTAAAAAATAAAAAATTGAAAAACAAAGGAAACTCTGAGCCCATTAAAGAGTAACTCACCATTCCCCCTTTCCCCACTTATTCCCTGGCAACTATCATTCTACTTTCTGTTTCTTTCAATTTGACAACTCAGGGAACCTCATACAAGTGAAATAATACAGTAGTTGTATTTATGTGATTGACTTAATTTGCTTAGAATGATATCCTCAAGGTTCATCCTTGTTGTAGCATGTATCAGAATTTCCTTCCTTTTTAGGGCTGAATAATATTCCATTGAATGAATATGCCACATATTTTTTATCCGTTCGTCTCTTGAGGGACACTTGGGTTTCCACATTTGGACTATTGTGAATAATGCTGTTATGTGGTTACTATTTGCATCAAAAATCTTTTTCCAGTCTTTCACTTTCAACCTGTTTGTGTCTCTAGAGTTAAAGTGAGTCTCTTGTAAATAGCATAGAGTTAGATTGTTTTATTTTTCTGTATTTTGCTAATCTCTACCATTTGATTGAAGAGTTTAATCCATTTACATTCAAAGTAGTTACTGATAAGGAGGGAGTTCTGTCACTTTTTCTTTATTTTCTGCATGTCTTTTTTTTTTTAGACAAAGTCTTGCCTCCTTATCACCTAGGCTGGAGTGCAGTGGTGTGATCTCAGCTCACTGCAATGTCTACCTCTCAGGTTCAAATGATTCTCTTGCCTCAGCCCCCTGAGTAGCTGGGATTACAGGCACATGCCACCACGCCTGAATAATTTTTGTATTTCACCATGTTGGCCAGGCTGATCTTGAAATCCTGACCTCAAGTGATCCACCCTCCTCAGCCTCCCAAAGTGCTGGGATTACAGGAGTGAGCCACCGTGCCTGGTCTGTTTTCTGTATGTCCTGTAAATTCTTTTGTTCCTCATTTCCCAGGTTGCTGTCTTTTTTGTTTTTAGTTGATTTTTCTGTGACAAAACATTTTAAATGTCTTCTCATGTCTTTTGTGTATATTCTATAGATATTTTCCTTATGGTTACCATGTAGATTACATTTAACATCGTAAAGTTATAATACACTAGTTTGAATTTATACCAGGTTAACTTCAATAACAAATAAAACTCTGCTCCTTTAACTGCTCATTCCCCACCCATTTATAGTTATTGATGTAACAAATTACATCTTTATACATTATATGTTCAAAAACACAAACTGATCATTGTGTTGTTATGCATTTGTGTCTTAAATTATTTAGAAAACAAAGTATGGAGTTACAAATCAAAGTTACAGTTATACTAACTTTTATGCTGATAATTTTTAAATATGTATTAGTCCCTTAAGTCATGTAAAAAAAAACAAAAAGTAGAGTTACAAACTGGTGTTACAACACTAGCTTTTATAATTGCCCATGTACTTACCTTCACTGACGTCTTTATTTCTTCATACAGCTTTGAGTTCCTGTCTAGTGTCCTTTATTTCAACCTGCAATACTCCTTTTAGCAGTTCTTGAAGGGCAGATCTAGTGATTACAAACTCCTCACTTTTGTTTATCTGGAAATGGCTTAATTTCTCCCACATTTTTGAAGGATATTTTTGCTGAAGATAGGATTCTGTTGGCGGTCTTTCTTTCAGCACTTTGAATATATCAGCCCACTGACTTTTGGCCTCTAAAATTTCCTATGAGAAATCTGCTGACCATGTTAACTGAAGATACTTACATGTGACAAATTGCTTATCTTTTGCTGCTTTCGAGATTCTCTTTACCTTTGGCTTTCCACAGCTTGATAATAATTTACCTTGATGTGGGTCTCTGTTCATCTCATTTGGAGTCTGTCAAGCTTCTTGAATATTTATATTCATGTCAACTTTAGGAAGAATTTATCTGTTATTTCTTTGAATAATTTCTCTGCCTTATTCTCTTTTTCTTTTAGACTCCCATAATACATATATTGGTCTATTAGATATCCCACAGGGCCCTTACAATCTATTCAGTTTTCTTCAATCTTTTTTTTTTTCTGTTGCTCAGACTCAATAATTTCAGTTGTATCATCTTCAAGTTCACTGATTCTTTCTTCTTCTGGCTCAAATCTGCCTTTGAATCCCTGCCTTTGAATTCCTAATGAATTCTTCTTTTTTCATTTTTTTTTTTTTCAGACAAGGTCTTGCTCTATCACTCAGTCTAGAGTGCATTGATACAATCCCAGTTCACTGTAACCTCTGCCTCCTGGATTCAAGTGATTCTCCTGCCTCAGCCTCCTGAGTAGCTGGAACTGTAGGCATGGACTACCAGGCCTGGCTAATTTTTTTGTATTTTTAGTAGAGACAGGGTCTCACCATGTTGCCTAGGCTGGTCTCAAACTCCTGAGCTCAGGCAATACGCCCACCTTGGCCTTCCAAAATACTGGGATTACAGGCTTGAGCCACTGAGCCCAGCCCCTAGTGAATTTTTCTTTTTTAAATTTTTTATTTATTTATTTTGAGACAGAGTCTCACTCTGTTGCCCAGGCAGGAGTGCAGTGGTGTGATCTTGGCTCACTGCAACCTCCTATTTCATATTTCAAAACAATAAAATATTCTCCATGTAAATCTCTGCAAAATTCTTAATAGCTTGTCCCTACACCAGTTAAATAATTTTTAAATAAATGCCAAGTAATACATTAATGGGGAAAAATGGATGTCTTTTTTTGACAAAAGCAAGACATTTTTCTATTAACATGTTATTGTATTGAGGGGGCAGAATGTTTTGTTTTCCACGTTGCAAAGAAAAGCCATCTTAAGAAAGAAACTATATCTTTTTGCAAATGCCATCAATATTGAGACTGTGCTCTATGCCAAAGTTCCTTAACATTGGCTACATGTACAGGCTGAAAATACACATGTTGAAAAGAGACATGTCTGGTATCAGGCCCAGAGATTCTGATTGAATGGTCTGGGGTGTGACTTGGGCTTTGGGATTTCTAAATGTTTCCCAAGTAATTCTAATGACCATAGGAATCTCTGTTCTATGCCTTTTTTCTCAGATGACAATGAGCATGCTACTCAAGATATGACTGCTCAGATTTTTTTACATTTTTCTTTTATGACAGAGCTCATGATTTCTGCATGCACATTTATCCTTACATTATAATTCCAGGCATATTGTCACATGCTATACGTTTTACATGAGCAGAGAAGGTATTTTTTCATTCTTGCAAGGAAAATATTGGGTTACTTTTAAGGAGGTCATGGTGGTTCAAGAATCATTTGGGGATCACTTACAGATGGAATGACATAGTGAGTTCAGTGTAATTTCTGATCCATGAGGATCCAGAAAGCATTGCCCTAACAGTTGCTCATTTTTCCACTTAAGGCTGCAATCTTAGCCAAGAAGTAAATACTAGATCAAGATTAAAAGTAACCTAAGCGCTCTTTTAAGAAGTATTCTCTCTAGTGCAAAATTGAGGCCAATAGTACCACGAAGGCAGTTCTTTTCTGAACACACTAATTTTGAAGCTGAATAAAAGGCTTCATTTTCCAGAGCTGTCAGTCTGGTGCCTTTCTTGACAATTAGATTTACTAAAGAATTTTATAGAGAAAAAAGAGAGAGAGAGAAATTAAGCAAAATGCCCAGATGTCATCTGTTAAAAATGCTTTATTGAGACAATAAACAAATAACATCAACAAGCACTAAAATTTTAATTAAAATATGATTTACAATGTTACTATACACCACTAGAAGCATTCTTATTGATGGGAAATAAGATTGCTTTGCTTGTATCCTTAGGACACTCAAACACCTCATTTGACTTTGTGGGTCTCCTATCCAAGTCTTATAATATCTCTTCCATGCCCATGAGCATGAACATTTTCTTCAACAGTTTAAAACACAATGGCAGTATCAATCGTTCCCTTTCATTGCTGGGTACATCACTGAAGACATGTATATTATGTTCTCTTGCCTTCTGCTCAGAAAAATCTAAGTATTGCATTTCTGTCAATTCATTGATTGAAGAGCTTCCCCTCAGAATGTTGACAGCTGTTTCAGACATTTATAAAATAACTTGGAAAACAGCTGCAAATGGATTGGCTAAAGAAGATTTTGAACCATGTAATTAGCATTCATCAGATGCACATATTTCCATTGAAAAACCTCTTCAACCCAAAAGTTGACTATCAGGAAGCTGATAATTCTTGCTAAGTCTCCAAACAGGACTTGCTAATACTTAACTCTCCATTAGCTGATTTTAGACAGAGCATATTAATGTAGTTACTTTTAAATAATTTAATGTTTAATGCTATCTGTAACGAACACTGCTTTAATTTTTGTCCTTTATCCATCTAGACACCCATCCATGTAAGACTAATATCAGGTGAAAAAATTAAACACATATATCACACACAAAAATAAAAAAGATGATAGCTCGTTGTGGTGGGTGATGATCTCTCTCACTCTCTCTCTCTCTTTTTTAAACAGTTTCCCAGGCTGGAGTACAGTGGCACGATCTCAGCTCACTGCAGCCTACACCTCCTGGGTTCAAATGATTCTCCTGCCTCAGCCTCCTGAGTAACGTGTGCCACCACCCCCAACTAATTTTTGTATTTTTAGTCGAGATGGGGTTTCACCATGTTGGCCAGGATAGTCTTGATCTCCTGACCTCATGATCCACCTGCCTCAGCCTCTCAAAGTGCTGGGATTAAAGGCGTGAGCCACCACACCTGTCCGATGATCTCTTAATGATATAATGCACTGATAAATCCCATGTACTTGCGCATATATAATTCCCCAGATATAATGTGGAAATAAACTTAGTCACCCAATTATCTTTATGCACATAAAAAATAATCTTAGTAGGACACAAAAATGTGTATGTATTTTAATCACCACTATATTAAGAAGTACATTAAAATTCTAGAGGTAGACACCCAAATATTAGTAATTGTTGCTTATTGTGACATGAATATAAAAGATTTTTTCTTCTTCCTGTATATTGTAAATATACTATTTAAACACGTAATTCTTATATAATTGAAAAAGTAAAGTTTATATTAGGGTGCTTCGAGTACCTGAAGGAAGCTACAAATGTACCTTCAGAGCCAAAGAGACCACTGTTCTACTTACCTCTCTTGAAAGCATCTTCAGTTTAAAAGGAACTTCCCCAGAGACTAGGTTCCTACAGATAGATAAACAGATCATACAGTGTTTGTTGCATAAACATTTCAGTACCTATAAAAAAAGTGTCCTCCAAATAATAAAGACACTCAAACATAGACTCACATTTAAATATACATGATTATATTTGATATTAGAAATATGGCTGCAAATCTGAATATCCATAGAGCAAAATGTAAGAGACTTGGAAGAAGGGTACTGCTTTTCAAGACCGCATATAAGTATTTCCAAATCTGTGCATTTGTTCAACCAGCTCAGTCTACCAGAAATTCCCTTCTTTACCATCCTATTTAAATAGTTTAGTGTCTGTTTCAAATCTTGCTTCTTGAAAGTGTTTGTGTGTATCTAAATTGCAGCTCCCACACAGATGAACAGAGGAGTGCATGGAGACTTGCATCATGAACTTTGGCTCCAGAACTACTGCAAGAATAAACCAGGAAAGCCAAGAGAACCCACAGACCCTCTGAAGGAAGTGGATTGCTCCTTCAGGATCTGGGAGACACCCCAAATACTGTTTTGGTATCCATGGCTGAGAGACCTGCAGACAGTTCACATCACAAGACTCTATGCAGACAACCCCCAGTACCAGCCCAAAGCCTGGTAGACCTGCTGAGTGGCTAGATCCAGAAGAGAGAGAACAGTCACTACAGCTCAGCTCTCAGGAACACATCCCTAGGAAAAGGGGGAGAGTACTACATCCAGGGAACATCCTGTGGGACAAAAGAATCTGAACAGCATCCTTGAGCCCTAAACCTTCCCTCTGACAGAGCCTACCCACATGAGAAGGAACCAGAAAAACAATTTTGGTAATATGACAAAACTCTATAACACCCCCAAAAGAATCACACCAGCTCACAAGCAAAGCATTCAAATGAGATGAAATCCTCGATTAACCTAAAAAAGAATTCAGAAGGTCAGTTATTAAACTAAGCAAGGAGGCACCAGAGAAAGGTGAAGTCCAATGTAAGGAAATTTAAAAAAATGATACAAGAAATTAGGGGAGACATCTTTAGTGAAATAGATAGCATTAATAAAAACCAATCAAAACATCAGGAAATAATGGATGTACTTAGAGAAATGCAAAACGCTCTGGAAAGTCTCAGCAATGGAATTGAACAAGCAGAAGAAAGAATTTCAGAGCTTGAAGACAAGGTTTTTGAATCAATCAATCCAACAAAGAAAGAAAAAAGAATAAGAGAAAATGAACAAAACCTCCAAGAAGTCTGGGATTATTTAAACAGACCTAAGAATAATTAGAAAACATATTTGGGGGAATAATTGAGGAAAACTTCCCCTGCCTTGCTAGAGACCTAGACATCCAAATACAAGAAACTCACAGAACATCTGGAAAATTCATTGCAGAAAATCATCACCTAGGCACATTATCATCAGGTTATCTAAAGTTAAGATGAAGAAAAGAATCTTAAGAGCTGTGAGTCAAAAGTACCAGGTAACCTATAAAGGAAAGCCTATTCGATTAACAGCAGTTTCTCAGCAGAAACCCCACATTCTAAAGGGATTGGGGCCCTATCTTCAGCCTTCTTAAACAAAACAATTAGCCAAGAATTTTGTATCCAGTGAAACTTCATAAATGAAGGAAAGATACAGCCTTTTTCAGACAAATTCTAAGGGAACTCACCACTACCAAGCCAGCACTACAAGAACTGCTAAAAGGAGCCCTAAATCTTGAAACAAATCCTGAAAACACATCAAAACAGAACCTTTAAGCATAAATCTCACAGGACCTGTAAAACAAAAATACGATTAAAAACAAGGTATATGGGTAACAAATAGCACAATGAATGGAATAGTACCTCACATCACAATACGAATGTTGAATGTAAATGGCCTAAATCCTCACTTAAAAGATACAAAATTGCAGAATGGATAAGAATTCACCAATCAAGTATCTGCAGCCTTCAAGAGACCCATCTAACACATAAAGACTCACATAAACTTAAGGTAAAGGAGTGGAAATATACATTCCATGCAAATGAACACCAAAAGCAAGCAGGAGTAGCTATTTTTATATTAGACAAAACAAATTTTAAAGCAGCAACAGTTAAAAAGACAAAGAGGGACACTATGTAATGATAAAAGACCTTGTCCAATGGGAAAATATCACAATACATATATATTTATAGATGTACCTAACACTGGAGCTCCCAAATTTATGAGACAATTACTATTAGACCGAAGAAATGAGATAGCAACACAATAATAGTGGGGGACTTCAATACTCTGCTGACAGCACTAGACAGGTCATCAAGATAGAAAGTCAACAAAGAAACAATGGATTTAAACTATACCCTGGAACAAATGAACTTAACAAATATTTACAGAACATTCTAACCAACAACCACAGGATATATATTCTATTCATCAGTGCATGGAACTTTCTCCAAGATAGACCATATGATAGGCCACAAAACAAGTCTCAATGAATTTAAGAAAATTGAAATTATATCAAATACTCTTTCAGACCATAGTGCAATAAAACTGGAAATCGACTCCAAAAGGAACCTTCGAAACCATGCAAATTACATGGAAATTAAATAACCGGCTCCTGGCTGAGCAAGGTGGCTCACACCTGTAATCCCAGCACTTTGGGAGGCCAAGGTGGATGGATCACCTGAGGTCAGTGGTTCACGACAAGCCAAGCCAATGTGGCTAAACCCTATCTCTACTAAAAATACAAAAATTAGATAGGCATGATGGCTCATGCTTGTAAACCCAGCTACTAGGGAGGCTGAGGCAGGAGAATTGCTTGAACCTGGGAGGTGGAGGTTGCAGTGAGCTGAGATCACACCACTGCACTCCAGCCTGGGTGACACAGGGAGACTCCATCTCAAAAAAAATAAACAAATATAAAGAAAAAAAATAACTTGCTCCTGAATGAGCATTGGGTCAACAATGAAATCAAGATGGAAATTAAAAAATTCTTCAGACTGAATGATGATAGTGACACAACCTACCAAAACCTCTGGGATACAGCAAAGGCAGCACTATGAGGAAAGTTCATAGCACTAAATGCCTACATCAAAAAGTTGGAAAGAGCACAAAGAGACGATCAAAGGTTACGTTTCAACAGCAAGAGAAATAAGAAACAAACAAACTCAAAGCTAGCAGAAGAAAGGAAATAACCAAGATCAGAGCAGAACTAAATGAAATTGAAACAAAAAAAATACAAAAGATAAATGAAACAAAAAGCTGATTCTTTGAAAAGATAAATAAAATTGATAGACCGTTAGCAAGATTAGCCAAGAAAAGAAAAGAAAAAATCCAAATAAGCTCAATTATATATGAAATGGGAAATATACTGACAGCACAGAAATACAAAATATTATTTAAGGCTACTATGAACACCTTTATGGACAAAAACAAGAAAATCTAGAGGTGATGGATAAATTCCTGGGAAGATGCAACCCTTCTATATTAAATCAAAAAGGATTAGGTTCCCTGAACAAACCAGTAACAAGCAGCAAGATTGAAATGATAATTTTAAAAATTACCAAGAAAAAAAATCTAGGATCAGATGGATTAATTCTACCAGACATTCAAAGAAGAATTGATACCAATCCTATTGACTCTATTCCACAAGATAGAGAAAGAGGGAATCACTTCTGAATCATTCTATGAAGCCCCGTATCACCCTAATACCAAAACCAGGAAAGGACATAACCGAAAAAGAAAACCACAGACCAATATTCCTGCTACATATAGATGCAAAAACCCTTAACAAAATACTACCTAACCAAATTCAACAGCATATCAAAAAGATAATGCCATGATCAAGTGAGTTTCACAACAGGGATGCAGGGATGATTTAACATGTGCAAGTCAATAAATGTGATACACTGCATAAACAAAATTAAAAACAAAATCACATGATCATGTCAATAGATGCAGAAAAAACATTTGACAAAATCCAGCATCCCTTTATGATTAAAACTATCAGCAAAATTGGCATACAAGGGACATGCCTCAATGTAATAAAAGCCATTTATGACAAACCACAACCAACATAATACTGAATGGGGAAAAGTTGAAAGTATTCCCTCTGAGAAGCAGAACAAGACAAGAATGTCCACTCTCACCACTTCTATTCAACTTAGTACTGGAAGTACTAACCAGAGTAATCAGACAAGAGAAAGAAATACAGGGCAGCCAAATTGGTAAAGAGGAAGTCAAACTGTCCCTGTTTGCTGATGATACGATTGTATGCCTAGAAAACCCTGAAGACTCCTCCAAAAAGCTCCTAGAACTGATAAAAGAGTTTAGCAAAGTTTCAGGATACAAAATTAATGTACACAAATCAGTAGCCCTCCTATACACCAACAGCAACCATGCTGAGAATCAAATCAAGAACTTAACCCCTTTTACAATAGCTGGAAAAATAAAATAAAATACTTAGGAATATACCTAATGAAGGAGGTGAAAGACTTCTACAAGGAAAACTACAAAACACTGCTGAAAGGAATCACAGACAATACAAATGGAAACACATCTCATGCTCATGGATGGGTAAAATCAATATTGTGACAAGGACCATACTGCCTAAAGCAATCCACAAATTCAATTCAATTCCCATCAAAATACCACCATTATGCTTCACAAAACTGGAAAAACAATTCTAAATTTCATATGGAACCAAAAGAGAGCCTGCATAGTCAGAGCAAGACTAATCAAAAGGAACAAATATGGAGGCATCACATTACCTGATTTCAAACTATACTATAAGGCCATACTCACCAACACAGCATGGCAGTGGTTTAAAAATAGGCACAGACCAATGGAACAGAATAGAGAACCCAGAAATAAACCCAAACACTTACAGCCAACTGATCTTCAACAAAGCGAGCAAAAAGATAAAGTAGGGAAAAGACGTGCTAATTGGCAAGCCACATGTAAGAGAATGAAACTGGATCCTCATCCCTCACCTCATCCAAAAATCAACTCAAGATGGATTAAGGACTTAAATCGGAGAGTGGAAATTATACAAATTCTAGAAGATAACATCAAAAAAAACCCATCTAGACATTGACTTAGGCAAGGATTTCATGACCAAGAACCCAAAAGCAAATGCAATTAAAAAAAAAAAAGGTAAGTAGCTGGGACTTAATTAAACTACTGAAGAGTAAACAGACACCCCACAGAGTGGGAGAAAATCTTCACAAACTCACATCTAACAAAGGACTAATATCCAGAATCTACAATGAACCCAAACAAATTAGCAAGAAAAAATCAAACAAATACATCAAAAATTGGGCTAAGGACATGAATGTACAATTCTCAAAAGAAGATATACAAGTGGCAAACAGGAAAAAATGCTCAACATTGCTAATGACCAGGGAAGTGCAAATCAAAACTACAATGCAATACCACCTTATTCCTGCAAGAATAGCAATAATCAAAAAATAAAAATAATAATAGATGTTAGCGTCGATGCAGTGAAAAGGGAACATGTTTACACTGCTAGTGGGAATGTGAACTAGTACAACCACTGTGAAAAACAGTGTGGAGATTCCTTTAAAAATTAAAAGCATAACTATGATTTGATCCAGCAATCCCTCTACTGGGTGTCTATCCAGAGGAAAAGAAGTCATTATATGAAAAAGATACTTGCTCACTCATATACAGGAGCACAGTTTGCAATTGCAAAAATGGGAAACCTACCCAAATGCCCATAAATCAAGGACTGGATAAAGGAACGGTGAAATATACATAAATGGAATACTAATACTACTCAGCCATAAAAAGGTATGAATTAATGCCATTTACAGCAACCTGGATGGTATTGGAGACTATTATTTTAAATAAAATAACTCAGAAATGGGAAAACAAACATTGTATGTTCTCACTCCTAAGTGAGAGCTAAGCTAGGAGGATGCAAAGGCATAAGAATGACACAATGGACTTTGGGGATAAAAGACTACAAATTGGGTTCAGTATATACTGCTCAGGAAATGGGTGCACCAAAATCTCATATATCACCACTAATGAACTTACTAATGTAACCATATGCTACCTGTCCCCCCAAAACCTATGGAAATTTTAAAAATTAAAAAAAATAAATAAATTTTGCTTCTTCCCTAAGGTCTTCCCTAATTGTCAGAGGAGGTGTCCCTTCTGCTCCCTCAACTGACCTCCTTTCTTCGAATTTCTCTAATGCACTCATTGAGCTCTGGCTTCCTTCCGTCTTCCAGACCATGAGGAGCTCTCTCTCAGAGTCCCAGTCCTGTAGGGTGTGAAGTTTTCACAGGCAGAATTAGTCTCCTTCATTATCCATGACAATGAGCTATAATATGTTTTATTATTTTGTGTGACATAAGTACTTATTTTCATTTTTACCTGATGTTAGTGACTAATTCATAGTCCTTTTTTATAACTTAATTGAGGTATAATTGACATAAATAAACTGCAGATATTTAAAGTGTACAATTTGATAAATATTGGCATGCATACACCTGTGAAACCTTCACCACAATCATGATAATGAATATGTCCAGCATGCCCCCAAATTTCCTCATACCTCTTGGTAATCTCTCCATCCAGCCCTGGTCCCAGGCAATCACTGAGCTGCTTTCACTATGGATTAGTTTGCCTTTTCTAGAATTTTAAATAAATGAAATTATGTGGTATATATTCTTTTTTGGTGATGGCAGGGAGGGGTTCTGATTGCTTTAACTCAGACAATTATTTCAAAATTAATTCACATACTTTTGTATCAATAGTTTGTTTTTATTACTGAGTAGTATTACTTGGCATGGATTAACCACATTTGGTTTATCCATTTAGTAATTAATGGGCACTTGAGTTGTTTCCAGTTTTGGGTGATTATCAGTAAAGCTACTAAGCACATTTGTGTACAAATTTTTGTGTAGATATATGCTTTCATTACTCCAAATTAGATAAGTACCTAAGAGTGGAATGGCTGGATCATATGGCAGATGTATTTTAACTTTTTAAGAAACTGTTGAACTGTTTTCCAAAGTAGTTGTGACATTTACGTTCCTAACAGCAGTGTGTGAGAGTTGCCCTGGATCCTTGCCAACACTTTATATAGTCAATCTTTTCACTTTTAGCCATTCTAGTGGGTGTGTAGGGGTGCCTTGTGGTATTACTTAGTAATTCCCTAATAACTAATGATGTTGAACATCCTTTCATGTGCTTATTTACCATCTGTATACATTACTTGGCTAAGTATATGTTCAAATCTTTTGCCCATTAAAAAAATGGGTTGTCTTTTTATTTTTGAGTCATAAGAGTTTTTTATGTATTACACATAGAAATTCTTTATAAGACATTTTTTTCAAGTAATTTCTTCTGGTTTGTGGCTTGCCTTTTAATTTTCTTAACATTGTCTTTTGCAGAGCAAAAGTTATAAATTTTGATCAAGTCCATTTGTTCTCATTTTTCTTCTTATAGTATGCACATTTTGTGTTATATTTACAAATTCTAGCTGGGTATGGTGGCATGTGCCTATAGTCTGCAGCTAGTTGGAAGACAGAGTGGGACAGATCACTTGAGCCCGGGAGTTCAAGTCCAGCCTGGGAAACACAGCAAGACCCCATATTTAAAAAAAGAAAAGAAAGAAAGAAAAACAACAACAAAAATAAGTCTTTGCTGAATCCAAAGTTACTATGGTTTTGTTCTGTATTCTATTCTGGATATTTTAAAGATTTTGCTCTTGTATTTATGTATTTCTACTTCAAGTTAATTTTTTTCCTCCCTTGACTGCTCAGCAGAATCAAGCTAATTTTTTATATGATTGAAATATGAAGTAAAGGTTAAAGTTATTTTTTTGTATAGTTATTCAATTGTTCTAACAACTATTTGGTGAGCAGATTATCCTTTTCCTGATGAATTTACTTAGCACCATTGTTGAAAATAAATTTACCACACATATGTAAGTCTATTTTCTAGAATCTATCCCATTGGTCAATTTGTCCAGTTTTACACCAATACTACACTGTCTTCATTATTGTAGTTTTATTGTAAAGCTTACACACAGATACTTGAGTTATTTATCTTTGTTATTCTTTTTCAGCATCATTTTTGATACGTCTAGGCCCCATGTTCCTCTATGTAAAGTTTAAAATGAGCTTTTATAATTTCTACAGAAAAAGGCAGTTGAATTTTGACTGGAATTTCATTGATATTGTATACCAATTTGAAGACTGTATATTTTAATGATATTAACTCTTATCTATGAGCAAGATATATATATATATATAAATAATTTATTTAGATATTCTTTTTTAAATTTATTTTTTATTGCATTTTAGGTTTTGGGGTACATGTGAAGAACATGCAATATTGTTGCACAGGTACACACGTGGCAGTGTGATTTGCTGCCTTCCTCCCCTTCACCTATATCTGGCATTTCTCCCCATGCTATCTCTCCCCAACTCCCCACCACCCACTGTCCCTCCCCTATTTCCCCTCAACAGACCCCAGTGTGTAGTGCTCCCCTCCCTGTGTCCATGTGTTCTCATTGTTCAACACCCGCCTATGAGTGAGAACATGCGGTGTTTGATTTTCTGTTCTTGTGTCAGTTTGCTGACAATGATGGTTTCCAGGTTCATCCATGTCTCTACAAAGGACATGAAATCATCATTTTTTATGGCTGCATAATATTCCATGGTGTATATGTGTCACATTTTCCCTGTCCAGTCTATCATTGAGGGGTATTTGGGTTGGTTCCAGGTCTTTGCTATTGTAAACTGTGCTGCAATGAACATTCGTGTGAATGTGTCCTTAGAGTAGAACGATTTATAATCCTTTGGATATATACCCAGTAATGAGATTGCTGGGTCACATGGAATTTCTTTCTTTTTTTTTTTTAAATTTTATTTTTTTTATTGCATTTTAGGTTTTGGGGTACATGTGAAGAACATGCAGTATTGTTGCATAGGTCCACATGTGGCAGTGTGATTTGTTGCCTTCCTCCCATTCACCTATGTCTGGCATTTCTCCCCATGCTATCTCTCCCCAACTCCCCACCACCCACTGTCCCTCCCCTATTTCCCCCCAACAGACCCCAGTGTGTATGCTCCCCTCCCTGTGTCCATGTGTTCTCATTGTTCAACGCCCACCTATAAGTGAGAACATGCGGTGTTTGATTTTGTGTTCTTGTGTCAGTTTGCTGAGAATGATGGTTTCCAGGTTCATCCATGTCCCTACAAAGGACACAAACTCATCATTTTTGATGGCTGCATAATATTCCATGGTGTATAAGTGCCACATTTTCCCTGTCCAGTCTATCATTGACGGGCATTTGGGTTGGTTCCAGGTCTTTGCTATTGTAAACTGTGCTGCAATGAACATTCGTGTGCATGTGTCCCTATAGTAGAACGATTTATAATCCTTTGGATATATACCCAGTAATGAGATTGCTGGGTTGAATGGAATTTCTATTTCCAGGTCCTTGAGGAATCGCCACACTGTCTTCCACAATGGTTGAACTAGTTTACACTCCCACCAACAGTGTAAAAGTGTTCCTATTTCTCCACATCCTCTCCAGCATCTGTTATCTCTAGATTTTTTAATGAACGCCATTCTAACTGGCGTGAGATGGTATCTCAATGTAGTTTTGATTTGCATTTCTCTAATAACCAGTGATGATGAGCATTTTTTCATATGTTTACTGGCCTCATGTATGTCTTCTTTTGTAAAGTGTCTGTTCATAACCTTTGCCCACTTTTGAATGGGCTTGTTTGTTTTTTTCTTGTAAATCTGTTTTAGTTCTTTGTAAATTCTGGATATCAGCCCTTTGTCAGATGGGTAGACTGCAAAAATTTTTTCCCATTCTATTGGTTGTTGATTCACTCTAATGACTGTTTCTTTTGCTGTGCAAAAGCTGTGGAGTTTGATTAGGTCCCATTTGTCTATTTTGGCTTTTGTTGCCAATGCTTTTGACATTTTTGTCATGAAGTCCTTGCCCACGCCTATGTCCTGAATGGTTTTGCCTAGATTTTCTTCTAGGGTTTTTATGGTGTTAGGTCTTATGTTTAAGTCTTTAATCCATCCGGAGTTAATTTTAGTATAAGGTGTCAGGAAGGGGTCCAGTTTCTGTTTTCTGCACATGGCTAGCCAGTTTTCCAAACATCATATATTAAACAGGGACTCCTTTCCCTATTGCTTGTTTTTGTCAGGTTTGTCAAAGATTGGTTGGTTGTAGATATGTCGTGTTGCCTCCGAGGCCTCTGTTCTGTTCCATTGGTCTATATCTCTGTTTTGGTAGCAGTACCATGCTGTTTTGATTACTGTAGCCTTGTTGTATAGTTTGAAGTCCGGTAGTGTGATGCCTCCCACTTTGTTTTTTTTTGCTTAGAATTGACTTGGCTATGCGGGCTCTCTTTTGGTTCCATATGAAGTTTAAGGTGTTTTTTTCCAGTTCTGTGAAGAAGGTCATTGGTAGCTTGATGGGGATAGCATTGAATCTGTAAATTACTTTGGGCAGTATGGCCATTTTCATGATATTGATTCTTCCTAACCCTGAACATGGAATGTTTCTCCATCTGTTTGTGTGCTCTCTTATTTCATTGAGCAGTGGTTTGTAGTTCTCCTTGAAGAGGTCCTTTACATTCCTTGTTAGTTGTATTCCTAGGTATTTTATTCTCTTTGTAGCAATTGTGAATGGCAGTTTGTTCTTAATTTGGCTCTCTTTAAGTCTGTTATTGGTGTATAGGAGTGCTTGTGATTTTTGCACATTGATTTTGTATCCTGAGACTTTGCTGAAGTTGCTTATCAGTTTCAAGAGATTTTGGGCTGAGACGATGGAGTCTTCCAGATATACAATCATGTCATCTGCAAATAGAGACAATTTGACTTCCTCCTTTCCGATTTGAATACCCTTTATTTCTTTTTCTTGCCTGATTGCTCTGGCTAGAACTTCCAGTACTATATTGAATAGGAGTGGTGAGAGGGGGCATCCTTGTCTAGTGCCGAATTTCAAAGGGAATGCTTCCAGTTTTTGCCCATTCAGTATGATACTGGCTGTTGGTTTGTTGTAAATAGCTTTTATTATTTTGAGATACGTTCCATCAGTACCTAGTTTATTGAGGGTTTTTAGCATAAAGGGCTGTTGAATTTTGTCAAAGGCCTTCTCTGCATCAATTGAGATAATCATGTGGTTTTTGTCTTTGGTTCTGTTTATGTGGAGAATTACATTTATAGACTTGCGTATGTTGAACCAGCCTTGCATCCCCGGGATGAATCCTACTTGATCATGGTGGATAAGCTTTTTGATGTGCTGTTGTAATCGGCTTGCTAGTATTTTATTGAAGATTTTTGCATCTATGTTCATCATGGATATTGGCCTGAAGTTTTCTTTTCTTGTTGAGTCTCTGCCAGGTTTTGGTATCAGGATGATGTTGGTCTCATAAAATGATTTGGGAAGGATTCCCTCTTTTTGGATTATTTGGAATAGATTCAGAAGGAATGGTAACAGCTCCTCTTTGTATGTCTGGTAGAATTCAGCTGTGAACCCATCTGGACCTGGGATTTTTTTGGGTAGTAGGCTCTTAATCGTGGCCTCAACTTCTGACCTTGTTATTGGTCTATTCAGGGTTTCAACTTCTTCCTGATTTAGACTTGGGAGGAGGCAAGTGTCCAGAAATTTATCCATTTCTTCCAGGTTATCAGTTTATGTGCATAGAGTTGTTTGTAATAATCTCTGATGACGATTTGAATTTCTGTGGAATCTGTGGTGATATCACCTTTATCGTTTTTTATTGCATCTATTTGGTTATTCTCTCTTTTCTTTTTTATTAATCTGGCCAGTGGTCTGTCTATTTTGTTGATCTTTTTGAAAAACCAGCTCTTGGATTTATTGATTTTTTGAAGGGCCTTTTTGTGTCTCTATCTCCTTCAGTTCTGCTCTGATCTTAGCTAGGTTTTCTTGTCTTCTGCTAGGTTTTGAGTTTTTTTGATCTTGCTCCTCTAGCTCTTTCAATTTTGATGATAGGGTGTCAATTTTAGATCTTTCCTGGCTTCTCATGTGGGCACTTATTGCTATATATTTTCCTCTAGAGACTGCTTTAAATGTGTCCCAGAGATTCTGGTATGTTGTGTCTTTGTTCTCGTTGGTTTTGAAGAACATCTTTATTTCTGCCTTCACTTCATTGTTTATCCAGTCCACATTCAAGAGCCAGTTGTTCAGTTTCCATGAAGCTGTGCGGTTCTGAGTCAGTTTCTGAATTCTGAGTTCTAACTTGATTGCACTGTGGTCTGAGAGACTGTTTGTTATGATTTCTGTTCTTTTGCATTTGCTGAGGAGTGATTTCCTTCCAATTATGTGGTCAATTTTAGAGTAGGTGTGATGTGGTGCTGAGAAGAAAGAATACTCTGAGGATTTGGGGTGGAGAGTTCTGTAAATGTCTGTGAGGTTTGCTTGTTCCAGGTCTGAGTTTAAGTCCTGAATATCCTTGTTAATTTTCTGTCTGGTTTTCTGTCTAATATTGACAATGGGGTGTTAAAGTCTCCCACTATTATTGTGTGGGAGTCTAAGTCTTTGTAAGTCCTTATGAACTTGCCTTATGTATCTGGGTGCTCCTGTATTGGGTGCGTATATATTTAGGATCGTTAGCTCTTCTTGTTGCATTGATCCTTTTACCATTATATAATGTCCTTCTTTGTCTCTTTTGATCTTTGTTGGTTTAAAGTCTATTTTATCAGAGACGAGAATTGCAACTCCTGCTTTCTTTTGCTCTCCATTTGCTTGGTAAATCTTCCTCCATCCCTTTATTTTGAGCCTTTGTGTATCCT
>PVKP010031058.1:0-27321 GCA_004027715.1 Plecturocebus donacophilus
GAGACAGAGTCTTGCCACTGTCACCAGGCTGGAGTGTAGTGGCGCGATCTTGGCTCACTGCAGCCTCCAACTCCCTGGTTCAAATGATTCTTCTGCCTCAGCCTCCCAAGTAGCTGGGACTACAGGCACGTGCCACCATGCCCAGCTAATTTTTGTATTTTTTAGAGATGGGGTTTCACCGATTGGCCAGGATGGTCTCGATCTCCTGACCTTGTGATCCGCCTTGGCCTCCCAAAGTGCTGGGATTACAGGTGTGAGCCCCCATGCCCAGTCTACCCTTCCGTTCTTAAGGTGAGTGACCTTGAGCCAGACACAGTGGTTGATACCTATAGTTCCAAATACTTGGGAGGCTGAGGCAGGAGAATTGCTTAAGCAGGAGAGGTTGAGGTTACAGTGAGCTATCATTGCACCACTGCACTCCAGTCTGGGTAACAGATCCAGACCCTGTCTCAAAAAAAGAGAAAAGAAAAAAAAAAAATCACCTGCAATCCCACTGACCTAAGACCATCACTTTTAATATTTTGGTGAATATTCTTCCAGACTTGATATATCATTCGTTTTGTTGTTTGTTTGTTTTGAGACAGGGTCTTGCTCTGTTGCCCAGGCTGGAGTGCAGTGGTGTGATCTCGGCTCACTGGAACCTCCACCTCCTGGGTTCAAGTGATTTCCCCTGCCTCAGCCTCCCGAGTAGCTGGGATTATAGGTGAGCGCCACCACGTCCGGCTAATTATTTGTATTTTAGTAGAAAGGGGGTTTCACCATGTTGGCCAGGATGCTCTCGATCGCCTGACCTCGTGATCCACCCACCTCAGCCTCCAAAAGTGCTGGGATTACAGGCATGAGCCACCATACCCGGCCTAATCTTTTTTAATGTTGTCAAAAACTGGTTAACAAATAAACTTGCACAGCTAAAACTGTATGTCCTAATATAGATATTTCTGGTTTTATATTTAATATAATTTTATATGTTTAATCAGCCTCAAAGCTTTTAAAGCTTGTTATTTTGAAATAATTATAGATTTACAGGAAATTGCAAAAGTAGCACCAAAATAGAGTCCTATGTACCCTTCACCCAGCTTCCCACAATGGAGAGAGACATTTTATATATCTGTAGTATAATATCAACACCAGGAAATTGGCATTGGTAAAATACCGTTACCTAAATTACAAACCTTATTCCATTTTAAAATCCTTTTTAAAAGTAGTCAGGGAACAAACAAGTGGCATTTTGTTTTTTGGCCTCAACACGGAATTTATTTTCTCACAGTGCTGGAGAATGCAAGTCTAAGGTCAAGGTGTTGGCACGGTTGCTTTCCTCTGAGGCCTCTCTCCTTGGCTTGCAAATGGCCGCCCTCTTGCTATGTTCTCACACGATCTTTCCTCTGTGTGTCTAGAATAATATAATATGTATATATGTGCCATGCAGCATGTGTGATACTCAATTCTCTGGAGGAACTGCCTTTCTCTGATGATAAATATTGGTAAATGCCACCCACCTCAGTGGAAAACAAAATTTCACTGGGAAAGTAACATGGGAAGAGAATTAGCCAGCAAAACAAACCAACAAACCTGAAGGTATCAAGCTGGAGAGATTATGTGCAAGTGGCAAGTTAGTGGTTGAAGGAGTCAGAGCTTTAAGATTTCCAAGGAGACAGAGGTCACAGCACCGGGAGGCTCAGGAAGAACTTCCTGGGGAAGATGGCATTTGCGCTGTCTTGCCGAATGAGAACAGAGTGGCATAGGCTGAGAAGAGAAGGCAAGTGCAGTCCAGGGAGAACTGTGCAGAGGCAGGAAAACCTCACAGGCCCCTCGTGCAAGGGAGCCAGGCGTCTGAGTCCTGCAGAATGCATTTCCCAAGTCCCTGGTCTGAACCAGGCCCTGGGCTGGGTGCTGGATAGTCGGATGGGTGAGGCTAAGGCCTTGCCCTTGCTGAGCCTACATTTTGGGGAAAGGGGGTGAGAGGAGCAAGTCACAAGTGTGACTGATGCTGTGACAGGAGACATCCTGGGAGTCTGTGGAAGTCCAAAGCTAGAACTGAAGCTCCTTCGGGTTAGAGGGACTAGGGTACACCTGGACAAGTAGAGGGTTTTCTGGGATTTTTTTTGGTGAGACGGGGTCTTGCTGTGTTGCCCTGGCTGGAGTGCAGTGGCAGCGATCTCGGCTCACTGCAACCTCCGCCTCCCGGGGTCAAGCAATCCTCCTGCCTCTGCCTCCCGAGTAGCTGGGTCAGCAGTTGCGCACCACCGTGCCTGGCTAATTTTTATATCTTTAGTAGAGATGGGGTTTTGCCATGTTAGCCAGGCTGGTCTCAAACTCCTGGCCTCAAGCGATCTGCCCACCTCGGCCTCCCAAAGTGCTAGGATTACAGGCGTGAGCCACCACACCCAGCCAAGTAGAGGGTATTTAATCAGGAAGTGCAGAACAACAGTGAATGTTTATGGAACGCGTAGGGTGCCAGGTAGTATGCAGAAAATCTCATTTGCTCCTGACCTCGGCCCCGTGAGGAAGGGGTTGTTTTAGCTCCATTTCATCTTGGGGGGAACTTCAGCCCTGAGAGCTTAAATCAAATAGCATGTGAGTGACAGGGCTGAGGGCCTGGTCCCAGAGCCCCACCTCTCATGAGTCCCACTCATTTACCTAAAAGATAATTGTCACTCCCACCTGAGCCAGGCACACTGGGGATACAACAGGGAACAGCGTATGGCACAATCCCCCTTGGGGGCTGACTGTTGAGTATGGGAGAAAGACAAATAAAGGGACAATTATAACTCGGCGTGACAGAAGTACCAGAGAGGCACAGGGGATGCAGGCACCAATATCAACCTGGGAAGGTCAGGGAAGGCTTCCTGGAGGAAGTGACACCCAACCTGAACCGTGAAGGATGAGGCTCCTACTAATAGTTAACCATCAACCAGGCACTGTGTGAAGCTCTTCTGCATGTTAACTCATTAAACTCTCCCAACAATTCCATGACAGTCTCCAAGTAGAGATAAGGAAAAGACCAGTGGGCAGAACTGATTTCTCCCCTACTTCCATGAGGGCCTGGACCTTCTCTCCCACAGCTCGGTCTGGCAGGAGAGCTAAAAGTGTAATACTAGTAAGAGGAAGTACAGCTCAATGTCAAAGGCTGGATAATTACAGCTTGCAGAGATGGGTGACAGAAGCAGGGAGGGGGGTCTCTAAGGGAACTTCCCTTTCTGCCCCATCACTAAACCCAGCTAGCCACACTGCCGGAGTCATCCACACCATCAAATGCTGACAGCTGCAACTGGAACGGCCACACCTGGGGCATGTGTAGCTGCCCTGGCCCTCTGAGACCCCAGGCCCAGCAGGAGCTCCTTGTCCCAGGACGGGGGGAGCACAGCCAATGGTAGCCAAGCCCACCTGGAGAGAGAGAGCGTGAGTGCGCCTGCTTCCTCACAAGAAATATACACTTACTAGGCTGGGCGTGGTGGCTCATGCCTGTAATCCTAGCACTTTGGGAGGCCAAGGTGGGTGGATCACCTGAGGTCAAGGGCTCAAGACCAGCCTGACCATCATGGTGAAACCCCTGTCGTAAAAAAAAAAGAAAAGAAATACACACTTGCTGACAATAATACCACCTCCTGGTTAATTATTTTTATTTTCATTTATTTATTTTGAGACAGAGTCTCACTCTTTTTGCCCAGGCTGGAGTGCAGTGGCAAAATCTGATCTCACTGCATCCTCCTCCTCCTGGGTTCAAGCAATTCTCCTGCCTCCTCCTCCAGAGTAGCTGGAATTACAGGTGCCTGCCACCATGCCTGGCTAATTTTTGTATTTTTTAATAATTTTTTTGAGACAGAGTTTCTCTCTTGTTGCCCAAGCTGGAGTGCAATGGCACAATCTCAGCTCACTGGAACCTCCGCCTACCAGGTTCAAGCGATTCTCCTGCCTCAGCTTCCCAAATAGCTGAGATTACAGGCGTGTGCCACCACGCCCAGCTGATTTTTCGTTATTTTTAGTAGAGATGGGGTTTCACTATGTTAGGCGGCTGGTCTCAAACTCCTGATCTCAGGTGATCCACCCGCCTCAGCCTCCCAAAGTGCTGCGATTACAGGCATTAGCCACCGTGCCTGGCCTGTCCAGTTCTTTGGGTCTCAGTTGCTCTTCCCTGAGAACTCTGCACCCACCATGGGCCAAGCATCTTTGTATGCCCTTGACATCTATCACTTCATTTAACTCTCACTGTTCTCGATAGGTAGATGCTAAGATAACCCCATTTTACAGATGAGGACACTGAAGTCCTGAGAAGTTGAGGGACGTTCCCAACTTCCTATGGCAGCAATGGGCAGAGCCGGGAGGCAAGGCCCGGGCTGACGACGCGGGGCCAGTGCTTTCTTCTCCACTCATCCCTACCTACCTTGTGAGGTTTCCTCCGATCCTAGGAAGACTGAGTTCGTGCGGTCTCATGAAGTGACCACTGTGACCCCTGCCACTGGCATTCTGTGACCCTCAGCAAGTCCCTTCCCCTTTCTGACACCCAGAATCTCAGAGCAACTTCCTTACCGTCCTCCCTCCGCAATGAACGGGTATGTAAATACAGTAACATTATTACGTATTCTTTCCCTCTGTGCCCACTAGAGGGTGCACAGGTGCCACTAACCGCCACCGTTCCCTTCAAATGCAATCCTTGTGCAGGCCAGGATGTGATGCCTTTCCGTACACATTCCCAGCCTTTCCACACTCTTCTTCCTCTGCGATTACTATTCCTCTACTCCAGTCTCTGCTTGCTGATTTTTGTTGTTTTCATCCTGTAAATCTCTAAAAGTTGCCACAGAGCCTTTCTTTCCTTTCCTTTCCTTTTCTTTTTTTTTTTTTTTGAGACTGAGTCTCTCTCTGTCACCAGGCTGGAGTGCAATGGCACGATCTCGGCTCACTGCAAACTCTGCCTTCCCAGTTCAAGCGATTCTTCTGCCTCAGTCTCCCAAATAGCTAGGATTATAGCAGTATGCCACCACGCCCAGCTAATTTTTGCATTTTTGGTAGAGACGGGTTTCACCATGTTGGCCAGAATGGTCTAAATCTTTTGACCTCGTGACCCACCCACCTTGGCCTCTCAAAGTGCTGGGATTACAGGCGTGAGCCACCACACCGGCGCCACGGAGCCTTTCTAAAAGGAGGCAGGAGGTGGCTTTGTCCACAGCCTCAGGAACACCAGCCTCCACCTGCTTGCTGAGGGCGGAGCTTAATGAGGGCAGGCAGCTTCCTATCCCTCCCTTCCTATCCCTCTAGCCCAGGCCTGGCACAGCCCCCAGGGCAGAGCGGCCTAGAAGCTGCTGGGGACCCCTGCCTTTGCCTCCAGCTCTCCTTGCTGCAGATGTCCTCCGTACACCATCTCTGGTCTTCTCAGCAGCAAATTCCTGCTCAGCCCCTCCTAGCTGCACACCACAGGTTCCCTCTTGACCAGCTCTGCTCTTTCAGGTACACTTGTGCTGAACTACCCTCCACCAATGCATTGAAAAAGCCCAGGCCCCGCCGGGGGCGATAGCTCACTCCTGTAATCCCAGCACTTTGGAAGGCCCAGGCGGGTGGATCATCAGGTCAAGCGATCAAGACCATCCTGGCCTACATGGTGAAATCTCATACCTACTAAAAATACCAAACTTAGCCAGGCATGGTGGCATGTGCCTGTAGTCCCAGCTACTAGGGAGGCTGAGGCAAGAGAGTCACTTGAACCTGTGAGACGGAGGTTGCAGTGGGCTGAGATTGTGCCACTGCACTCCAGCCTGGGTGATAGATCGAGACTCCATCTTAAAAAATAATAATAAAAAGGAAAAAGAAAAAACCCAGGCTCTCAACCCCATCTGGGCTCATATCTTCAGCTGTGGGACCTCAGTTTCCAATCTGAAAACTGGGGCTTGCTATGATTGAAAGCACATGTTGGCAGTCCCCACTGCAACAGTGTTGAGAGGTGGGATCTAGTGGGAGGCGTTTGGGTCATGAAGTCTCCACTCTCACGAGTGGATTAATGCCAGTCACGGAAGGGCTTGAGGCTGCGCATTAGATCTCTTGTGCTCTCTCCCACCCTCTCCCTTTCTGCCATGGGATGATGCAAGGAGGCCCTCACCAGATGCTGAGCAGATGTTGGCACCATGTCCTTGGACTTCTGGACTTCAAGAACCATCAGCCAAATACATTTCTGTTTATTATAAATTACCCAGCACGAAACAGACGAACATAGGTTGATTGTGCCTCCTTGCAAAGGTGCTGTAGAGATTAAACTGTAGAACTAACGTACAGTGCCTGGCACCTATAAGTCCTCCTTAAATGGAGCTACTATTTGTATTAATTAAAAAAAAAAATAGAGGCGGGGGGAGGTCTCACCATGTTGCTCAGGCTGGTCTCGAACTCCTGGCTTCAAATGATCCTCCCACCTTGGTCTCCCAAAGTGCTGGCATTATAGGTGTGAGCCACCACAACCAGCCTATGTTAATATTAGTTCAGCTAGCTGGCCTCCATGGCTCATGCCTGTAATCTTCGCACTTTAGGAGGCTGAGAGGGTGAACTGCCTGAACTCAGGAGTTTGAGATCAGCCTGGGCAACATGGTGAAACTCCTGTCTCCACTAAAATACAAAAAATTAGCCAGGCTCGGTAGCATGCGCCTGTAGTCTCAGCTACTCGGGAGGCTGAGGCAGGAGAATCACCAGAACCCGGGAGGTGGAGGTTGCTGTGGGCCAAGATCACACCAGCTGCACTCCAACCTGGGCAACAGAGAGAGACCCTGTCTCAAAAAAAAAAAAAAAAAAGAAATTAGTTCAGTTCAGCCACTTCCTGGCTATGGGTCCATCAGCATATTACTTAGTTTCTTTACCTCAACTTCCCCATCTGGAAAATGGCACGGACACCCTACTTTATACAGATATCCAGAGAAACTAGATGTTTTCTGGGTGGGTAAGGTAGGTAATGTTCTTCGAACAACTAGTCAGCACTTAATAAAGAGTAGCATTTGTGATTACTAAAGGTCATCAACTAGGGCACAAAGAAGATGTCAATAATTAGTTGGGCGTGGTGGCGCATGCCCATAATCCCAGCTACTCAGGAGGCTGAGGCAGGAGAATCGCTTGAACCCAGGAGGCAGAAGTTGCAGTGAGCCGAGATCTAGCCATTGCACTCCAGCCTGGGCCACGTGTTGAAATCTTATCTCAGATTACAGGCACGTGCCACAAGGGCAAAACTCCGTCTCAAAAAAAAAAAAAAAAAAAAAAGAAAGAAAGAAAAAGAAAAAACATCTTTCTTGGTTATGAGAAAGAGAAAGAAAAAAGAAAAAACAATGTCAATATAGTAGAAATCCCATATAGTAGAAATCGTTCATATATTATTCCTTGACCACAATTTAAAAAACTGGAAATCAATAATGAAACCAGAAAACTGACTTCACACTAGCAAATAAAACAGTCTCTCTCTCTTTTTTTTTGAGATGGAGTCTCGCTCTGTCACCCATGGCTGGCGTGCAGTGGCGTAATATCAGCTCACTGCAGCCTCTGCCACCAAGGTTCAAATGATTCTCCTGCCTCAGCCTCCTGAGTGGCTGGGATTACAGGTGCATGCCACCAGGCCTGGCTAATTTTTGTATTTTTAGTAGAGATGGGGGTTTCACCATGTTGGCCAGGCTGGACTAGAACTCCTGACCTCAGGTTATCCGCCCACCTTGGCCTCCCAAAGTGTTGGGACTATAGGCGTGAGCCACCGTGCCTGGCAAAACGTTCTTTTTAAAACATCTGAAACTCCTGGGTAAGTGGTGAATTCAACATGTTCATGTAACTCCACTCCTTTCTGAAATCTCAATAAAACAACAATAAAGGAATTTTTTTTTTCTTGAGATGGGGTCTCCCTCTGTGATCTAGGCTGGAGTGCAGTAGTATGACCTTGGCTCCTTGCAGCCTCAACCTCTCGGGCTCAAGCAATTCTCCCAAGTGGCTGAGACTACAGGTGCTGGCCACACATCCAGCTAATTAAAACATTTTTTTTTGTAGAGGTGGGATCTCACTGTTGCCCAGGTTGTTCTCAAACTCCTGGGCTCAAGCAATCCTCCCACTTTGGCCTCCCAAAATGCTGGGATTACAGGCATGTGCCACTCACTGTGCCTGGCCAGAATTTTTTAATGATAAAAAATATATAACATATATACATGTACATATACACACATAACATAAAAATTTATCATTTTGGCCATTTTATTTTATTATTTTTTTTTGAAACATAGTTTCACTCTTGTTACCCAGGCTGCTGTGCAATGACATGATCTCAGCTCACAGCAACCTCCGCCTCCTGAGTTCAAGCAATTCTCCTGCCTCAGCCTCCCGAGTAGAGTGAATCACAGGCACGTGCCACCATGCCCAGCTAATTTTTGTATTTTTTAGTAGAGACGGGGTTTCACGATGTTGACCAGGATGTTCTCGATCTCTTGACCTTGTGATCCACCCGCCTCAGCCTCCCAAAGTGCTAGGATTATAGGCATGAGCCACTGTGCCCAGCCCATTTTGGCCATTTTAAAGTGTACAGTTCTGTGACATTAAGTACATTCACATACCTACCCATCCCCACCATCTATCTACAAAACTTTTTTGTTTTTTTGAGACAGTCTCACTCTGTCACCCAGGCTGGAGTGCAGTGGCGTGATCTTGGCTCACTGCAACCTCTGCCTCCCAGGTTCAAGTGATTCTCCTGCCTCAGCCTCCTGAGTAGCTGGGACTACAGGCACCTGTCACCAGGCCTAGCTAATTTTGTATTTTTAGTAAAGATGGGGTCAGGCTGGTCTCAAACTCCTGATCGCAAGTGATCCTCCCTTCTCAGCCTCCCAAAGCGCTGGGATTACAGGCATGTGCCACTATGCTCAGCCAACTATTCTACTTCTCTCTCCATGAATTTGACCCCTCTGGGTACCTGATACATGTGAAATTATACAAGAGATTGTGGCATTACACTCTAGCCTGGGCGACAGAGTGAGACTCTGTCTTGAAAAAAGAAAAAAAAAAAGAAAGAAATGTAATCCCAACACATGTCACACCACAGATGAACCTATTTTTTTTTGAGATGGAGACTTGCTCTGTTGCCCAGGCTGGAGTGCAGTGGTGCAATCTCGGCTCACTGCAACCTCCACCTTCCAGGTTCAAGCGATTCTCTGGCCTCAACTTTCTGAGTAACTAGGATTACAGGCACGTGCCACCACATCCTTCAATTTTTGTATTTGTAGTAGAGACAGGGTTTCACCATGTCAGTCAAGTTGGTCTCAAACTCCTGACCTCGTGATGCACCCACCTCTGCCTCCCAAAGTGCTGGGATTACAGGCGTGAACCACCACACCCAGCCTGAACCTTTTTAAGTAGTTCCTACAATCACATCAGTTCAACATCTGAGACAAATCTTTTCATCATCTGTTTTTGAGACAAAGTCACTCTGTCACCCAGGCTGGAGTGCAGTGGCACAATCTCAGTTCACTGCAACCTCCGCCTCCCAGATTCAAGCAATTCTCTGCCTCAGTCTCCCGAATAGCTGGGATTACAGGTGCCGGCCACCATGTCCAGCTAATGTTTGTATTTTTAGTAGAAACAGGGTTTCATGATGTTGGCCAGGCTGGTCTTGAACTCCTGACCTCAGGTGATCCACCCACCTCCCAAAGTGCTGGGATTACAGGTGTGAGCCACTGTGCCCAGCCAAAAAAAGTGTTTTCTTGGAGAGATGGGATCTCACTTTGTTGTCCAGGCTGGTCTTGAACTCCTGCTTCCGCCTCTCCAAGCGCAGGATTACAGATGTGAGCCGCTGCAGCCAGCCTAAGGTTTCAAGTAGTAGCTGTGTGACCTTGGGCAAGTCACTTCACCTCTCTGGGCCTCAGTTTACTCATTTGTAAAAATGAGAGCTATTTGGAAGGGGCTGCTTTGAGTATAACCAAGGACCTCAGTTTTAAAAATCATCGATTTTCTTTTTCTTCCTTTCCTCTCTAGACACTCCCCTCTGGCAAAGCATGCTTATCTAATTATGCTTTTGCTTAAGACATCCCAAAAGCTCATCTTTAAACAAACCAGACCTAGAGCCCCCATAGCAGAATCCTCCTGCTTAGAGGCAGTGGTGAATAATTAGTCCACCACCATCAGGCTGAAGTCAAGATAACACCAACCAGACCTCCAGACGGGCGATTCCCCGAGATAGCCATAGGAATGAAGATACACAGACTGTGCACCATGCATTGCTCCCACATCTTCCAAAGAAAGTTTCCCTTTAAAAACCCTAGGGTTTTATTATTATTTTTTTGAGACAGAGTCTCGCTCTGTCACCCAGGATGGAGTGCTGTGTTGCAACTTGGGCTCACTGCTACCTCCGTCTCCCAGGTTCAAGCAATTCTCCTGCCTCAGCCTCCCAAGTAGCTGGGATTACAGGTGCCTGCCACCATGCCTGGCTAATTTTTGTATTTTTAGTAGAGACGGGGTTTCAGCATGTTGGCCAGGCTGGTCTTGAACTCCTGACCTCAGGTGATCTGCTCACTTCAGCTTCTCAAAGGGATTACAGGTGTGAGCCACTGCCCCCAGCCTAGGCAAGTTTCTTAGCCTACTAAAGCCTCCTTTCCCCCTCCGTTGTAAAATAGGATAACAATCTCTCTGGAAGCTGCTGAGAGGATGTAGTGTGTGAAAGACGGGGGAGCATGTGGCACAGTGTCTAGCTGTGGCAGATCCCCAAAAAGGAACGTGGCTATTATGGTGGTGGTGAAGCACCAAATTACTTGCCTTCCCTGAGCAAATGGAGGTTTGTTCCTCCACCTGCACCATGGGGATAATGGTCACTTCCCCACCTCTCCAGCTGGAAGAAGTGGACAAAAATCCGAGAATGAAAATGCCAAGTGAAACATAGCTGTCTACACCGAGAACAGCTGTGCTCATGATGGTGCATGTGGAGGGGAAGAATGGCTTGCAGCCGCGGTGGCTGGCTTGCTTGGGGAGCCCAGCCCTTGCCTATATCAGTCCCCCTCTTCTCCAGCTGTGGCACAGGTCCTGCCGTCACAGCCTCAGCCGCAGCTGCTCCAGGCCAGGGACCCCCCCGAGCATCACAGGATTGTGGACCAGAGGCTGGCGTGGGGCTGTAGCATGGACGACCCACCAAAGAGGCTCCAGAGGCCCGGAGAGCAGTTCAGGGCCACCTCCTTGGCCTCACCAGGGTAGCAATGTTATCCAAACTTGGGCCAGGGAGGAAATACCTATTGCATATTTTTAATTTTTAATTTTTATTTTTGGAGAAGCCCATGTTGCCCAGGCTGGTATGCAGTAGTGTGATTGTGGCTCACTGCAGCCTAAAATTCCTGGGCTCAAGCAATCCTCCCACCTTGGCCTCCTGAGTAGCTGGAATTACAGGCATGTGCCACCATGCCCAGCTCCTCCAGGAAATTTGTCCTGCCTCTCCATAGGCTTCCCCATCACCCTGGGCATTCGTCCACTGAAACAAGCCCTTTTTACCCTCTGCAATGACTTCGGGTTTGTGGTTCTGAATCACAGCCACCATTTACTGAGGCTTGCTACATGCCAGGCACTGAGCTGTGTCATCACAAACATTATCTTTTGACTGGGCTCGGTGGCTCATGCCTGTAATCCCAGCACTTTGGGAGGCTAAGGCAGGTGGATCACCTAAGGTCAGGAGTTCGAGACCAGCCTGGCCAACATGGGAAATGCTGTCTCTACTAAAAATACAAAAATTAGGTTGGACGCATTGGCTCATGCCTGTAATCCCAGCACTTTGGGCGGCCAAGGCAGGCAGATCACTTGAGGTCAGGAGTTTGAGACTAGCCTAGCCAACATAGTGAAACTTCGCCTCTTCCAAAAATATAAAAATGAGCCAGCATGGTGGTGCACACTTGTAATCCCAGCTACTCTGGATTACAGGAGAATTGCTTAAATCCAGGAGGCAGAGGTTGCAGTGAGCTGAGATTGCACCATTGCACTCCAGCTTGGACAAGAGAGTTAGACTTCATCTCAGGAAAAAAAAAATTAGCTGGGTCTGGGGGCACATGCCTGTAGTCCCAGCTACACAGGAGGCTGAGGCAGGAGAATCGCTTAAACCCAGGAGGCAGAGATTGCAGTAAGCCAAGACCACACCACCGCACTCCAGCCTGGTGACAGACTGTGACTCATCTCAAAAAACAAATTAATCCCCACAACCATCCTACAACGTATCATTACTTCCCCCATATTACAGAGGGAAACTGAGGCTCAGGGAGGGAGGGGACTCGCCCATGACCACACAGCTGGCAAGAGGCAGAATCTGGCTGCCTGGTTCCAAAGCCCATACCCTTAGCTTTCACGCAGTATAGCCTCTGCCTATTCTGAGCTCCTCAGGGACACAGACGACATCTTTCCTGACTGGGTGCCATTTCCCATCATGAGAAGTGTTTGCCAAATGAATCCAGAATGGCTGTGCAGAAGAAGGTGCACTCCAAGAGGGCACAGAGTATATTGTTTTATTCCTGTGAATCAACAATGTCCACAAAGAGCCAGGCCCAGTGGATACCCATTAGACATCTACTGAGTGGATCAAAAAATGGTTTGGGCCAGGTGTGGTGGCTCACACCTGTAATCCCAGTATTTTGGGAGGCTGACATGGGAGGATCATTTGAGCCTAGGAGTTTGAAACCAGCCTGGAAAAGATGGCAAGACTCAATCTCTACAGAAAAATTTTTAAAAAATAGTCAGGTACAGTGGAGTGCACCTATAGTCCCAACTACTCTGGAGGCTGAGGCAGGAAGATCGCTTGAGCCTGGAAGTTCAAGGGTACAGTGAGGAATGATTGCACCGTTGCACTTCAGCCTGGGGGACAGACTGAAGCCTTGTCTCAGAAGAAAATAAATAAACAAGCATTTAAAAAAATTAAGAAAATGGTTTTGGGGCTCAGTGAGGTGGAGGGACTTGTGGTACATCCAGATGGAAGGGCAAATCTGAAAGTTGGTCCACAGGCCAGGACTAAGGATCAGGGAAGTCACACGTGGATCCAGGAGAGTAGATGAGGCACACGAGGCAGATGGGAGTGGGGGTGGTAGGGTTGAGTGCGGGACAGGAGAGAGGACAGCAACCCCATATTATCCTTGGGGGATATGTTCCAAGACCCCCAGTGGAGGCCTGAAACCATGGATAGTACTGAACCCATATATGCTATGTTTTCTCTTACACACCCATACCTGTGATACAATTTCATTTATAAATTAGGCACAATAGACCGGGCGCAGTGGCTCAGGCCTGCAATCCCAGCACTTTGGGAAACCAAGGCGGGTGGACCACGAGGTCAGAAGATCGATACCATCCTGGCTAACACGGTGAAAGCCTGTCTCTAGTAAAAATACAAAAAATTAGCGGGGCATGGTGGCATGCACCTGCAGTCTCAGCTACTTGGGAGGCTGAGGCAGGAGAATCGCTTGAACCTGGGAGACAGAGGTTGCAGTGAGCCAAGACTGTGCCACTGCACTCCAGCCTGGGTGACAGAGTGAGACTCCGTCTCAAAATAAATACATATGTACATAAGGCACAATAAGAGATGAACAATAACAAAAAAGAACAATTACAACATCATGTTCATATTTCCATTCACAGATAGATTTGTTCTTACTGTAGGTCTTAGCAACCTCAGCATACTTTTTTCTTTTTACAAATTTAACTTTTTTTTTCTGTTTTTGAGGTTGAGTCTCATTCTCACTGCCCAGGCTGGAGTGCAATGATGCAATCTCAGCTCACCACAACCTCCGCCTCCTGGGTTCAAGCGATTCTCCTGCCTCAGCCTCCTGAGTAGCTGGGATTACAGGCATGCGCCACCTTGCCCAGCTAATTTTGTATTTTTAGTAGAGATGCACTTTCTCCATGCTGGTCAGAAACACGGTTTCTCCATGTTGGTCTTGAACTCCCAACCTAAGGTGATCCACCCACCTCGGCCTCCCAAACCGCTGGAATTATAGGCATGAGTCACCGTGCCCAGCTGCAAATTTAACTTTTATTTTCATTTTAGGGATACATGTGCAGGTTGGTTCTATGGATACATTGCATGTTGCGTGGGCTTGGTTTACAGACTGTTTCGTCACCCAGGTAATAAGTAGTACCCAATAGGTAATTTTTTTTTTTTTGAGGAGTCTCATTCTGTTGCCCAGGCTGGAGTGCAGTGGCACAGTCTTGGCTCACTGCAACCTCTGCTCCTATGTTCAAGCGATTCTCCTGCCTCAGCCTCCTGAGTAGCTGGGACTATAGGCGTGCACTACCACAACTGGCTAATTTTTGTATTTTGAGTAGAGACAGGGTTTTACCATGTTGACCAGGCTAGTCTTGAACTCCTGACCTCAGGTGATCCACCTGCCTTGGCCTCCCAAAGTGCTGGGATTACAGGCATGAGCCATTGCAGTTTTGTTTTTTTTTTTGAGACAAGGTCCCACTCTGTCACCCAGGCTGACATGCAGTGGTATGATCACAGCTCACTGCAGCCTTGACCTCTTGGGCTCAAGCAACCCTCCTGCCTTAGCCTCCCAAGTAGCTGGGACTACAGGTATATGCCACCACTCTTGACTAATTTTTTAATTTTTTGTAGAGACAGTTTCATCATGTTGCCCAGGCTGGCCTTGAACTCCTGATCTCAATCAAACCACCCACCTCTGCCTTCCAAAGTGCTAGGATTATAGGCGTGAGCCACCCAGCCAGGCCCCAACAGGTAGTTTCTCAGCTCTACCCTTCCTCTCACCCTCCACCTTCAAGTAGGCCCGTTTCTATTGTTGCCTTCTTTGCGTCAGTGTGCACTCAATGTGTAGCTCCCACTTTTTAGTAAGAACAGGTGGTGTTTGGTTTTTTGTTCCTTCGTTAGTTTGCTTAGGATGATGGCTTCCAGCTCCATCCATGTTGCTGCAAAGGACATGAAGACATGATTTCATCCTTTTTTACTTTTTTCCCTAGAGTGCTCAGCATATTTTATTTCTTTTTTTGAGACAGAGTCTTGCTCTGTCAGTGGCATGATCTTGGTTCGCTACAACCTCCACCTCCTGGGTTCAAGTGATTCTCCTGCCTCAGTCTCCCAAGTAGCTGGAATTACAGGCGCCTGCCACCACACCCAGCTGTTTTTGTTTATGAGATAGAGTCTCTGTCGCTGAGACTGGAGTGCAGTAGTGCGATCTCAGCTCACTGCAACCTCTGCCTCCCAGGTTCAGGCAATTCTCCTGCCTCAGCCTCCTGAGTAGCTGGGATTGCAGGCGCACACCACCATGCCTGGCTCATATTTGTATTTTGTTTTTTTTGAGACAGAGTCTTGCTCTGTCACCCAGGCTGGAGTGCAGTGGTGCCATCTCAGCTCATTGCAACCTGTGCCTCCCAGGTTCAAGCAATTCTTTGCCTCAGCCTCCTAAGTAGCTGGGATTACAGGCACCCACCACCACGCCTGGATAATTTTTTTGTATTTTTAGTAGAGACTGGGTTTCACCATCTTGGCTAGGCTGGTCTTGAACTGATGTCTTAGTGATCCACCTGCCTCAGCCTCCCAAAGTGGTGGGATTATAGGCGTGAGCCACCGTGCCCAGTCTAATTTTTCTATTTTTTAGTACAGACGGGGTTTCACCATGTTGGCCATGCTGGTCTTGAACTCCTGACCTCAAGTGATCTGCCCACCTTGGTGTCCCAAAGTGCTAGGATTACAGGTGTGAGTCACTGTGCCCAGCCAGCTCCTGACCTCAGGTGATCCACCTAGCTCAGCCTCCCAAAGTGCTGGGATCATAGGCGTGAGCCACGGCGCCCGGCAATTTTCTTCTTTTCTTTTTCTTTGAAACAGAGTTTTGCTCTTGTTGTCCAGACTGGAGTGCAATGGCGCAATCACAGCTCAACGCAACCTCCGCCTCCAGGGTTCAAGGGATTCTCCTGCCTCAGCCTCCTGAGTAGCTGGGATTATAGGCATACGCCACCAGGCCCAGCTAATTTTGCATTTTTAGTAGAGACGGGGTTTCTCCATGTTGATCAGGCTGCTCTCAAACTCCTGACCTCAGGTGATCCACCTGCCTCGGCCTCCCAAAATGCTGGGATTACAGGCATGAGCCACTGCACCCGACCAGGATCTGGTTTTGAGAAAGGATAAATAATGACAGTTGGGCTAAAGAAAGAAATGGTGAATAAAACAACAGCTCAGGGTGGTCAGGACTCAGAAACACCTGTGGTGGACCCCACCATGGAAGCTACAGGTGTTCCACCAGGACAAATGTATACACTCTGGGATGCACTCAGACACCCCTGTAATGCCTGCTGAGTTGAGTTCTGAGTATACGCGTGGCGCCTGCTATATGCTGAGCTGGACTTCCTGACCGCTCACCAGTCCCATGCCAGGCTCTATCTGATACATTTCTTTTTTTTTCATTGTATTTGATTATAAACCAACTTTTGAAAATATCTAATGCACTTCAACCCAAAGAAATGTGCTGAGCTACCCAAAGCTACTCAGCGTTGCCTACTGCCCCTTCAGCTCTCTCTACCCAGCACTCTCCCCATCCCTCCTGTCACTGGCTCATCTGGGCTGTGCCTCCCTGGCCTGGGAGGCATTAACAGTCTTTAGTGGGCTTCTCTGCCACCAGCCTCCCCATCGTATTGGCTAAAGGAGTGAGCCTTCCAGTAGGGCCCCAACCAGATGCCCCTCCTGCTTACGACCCTCTCATGGCTGCTGGGATCCCTGGATAAAGTGCAAAGCCTCTCTGAGGCCTCAAGGTCCCTCAGAACACAGCCCTGTGCCCTGTCTGGCCTCATATCTCCGCCATCCCTCCTGGGGCCAGTCAGACCATGATGAAGACAGTCAGCCCCACTGAACTGCTTGCAGCATCCCCACACACATCACCAAGTAGAGGCAGGCCCTGCCACTTTGGAGTTCTGTGACGTAGGCCCACAATATTTACTGCTCTGTGCCTTAGTTTCCCCATCTGTAAATTGGAGATAATAACAGAAACTACCTGGCAAAGTGGCAGGGAAGGCTTCCTGGGCTGACATATGTGAAGAGCCCCATAGGGTATAAGCCCTCAGTACGCCGGGCTGCTGTTATTAGTAACTCTATCATCACTGGGCTGGTGCCTATTTGTCAAGGTTTTGAGGGAGAACAGTGAGAATTAGTATCAGGAAGCCTGGCGCAGTGGCTCATGCTTGTAATCCCAGCACTTTGGGAGGCCAAAGCAGGTGGATCACCTGAGGTCAGGAGTTCAAGACCAGCCTGGCCAACATGGCAAAACCCCATCTCTACTAAAAATACAAAAATTAGCCAGGTTCGGTGGTGGGTGCCTGTAGTCCCAACTACTCAGGAGGCTGAGGCAGAAGAATCACTTCAACCTGGGAGGAAGAGGTTGCAGTGAGCTGAGATCGTGCCATTGCACTCCAGCCTGGGTGACAGAGCAAGACTCTGTTTTTTTTGTTTTGTTGTTGTTTTTAAAAGAGGCTGGGAGCTGTGGCTCATGCCTGTAATCCCAGCACTTTGGGAGGCCAAGGCGGGCACATCAAAGGTCAAGAGATCAAGACCATCCTGACGAACATGGTGAAACTCCATCTCTACTAAAAATATAAAAACTAGCTGGGTGTGGTGGTGTGCACTTGTAGTCCCAGCTACTCGGGAGGCTGAGGCAGAAGAATTGCTTGAACCCCAGAGGCAAAGATTGCAGTGAGCCGAGATCTCGCCACTGCACTCCAGCCTGGTGACAGAGCAAGACTCCATCTCAAAAAAAAAAATTAGTGTCAGGATCTCTGGGTCTCCCCACATTCAGGATATGAAGTTAGCCTCAGGCGGGAAGGCAGCACAGGCTGGCTCCAGGGGATGGGTGGGCAGGCAGCCAGGTAGCTCCTACCTGAAGCCCAGGTTCTTGTGCATGTGCTTAATGCAATGTCCACGACATAAAGTGGTCTTGGTGGGCTTTGGACATGCTGCAGGACAGGCAAAGGGTGTGCTACCCCCTTGTGGCTAGCTGAGCAGCCATCATTCTGGCATAGATGAATGAGATGCTGTGCAGGGAAGCCTGGCTGGGCACCACTGAGTGGGTCTGCAGGGGAAGAGTTGGCACCGGAGCCCTGATGCCTACGGGAGAGGTGGTGCCACAAAGGCCAGCAGGACCCATGGAGGCAGGCTCCACTGCGTGTGGGATGGAGCATCCTCTTTAGCTCACGCAGGCCTCCAGAGAGTTTACGCACATGGTCCAGCCACACCGCAGATGGGTACATGCGTGAAATGCAAGGATATAAACATGGTCTACTGCCACAAAGAGATGTTTGCCACACCTTTTTGTTAAGAAAAAAGTAGTTTCCAAACCTTAACACACAACATCCAAAAGGTGGGAACAACTCAAACTCCCATCAACTGATAAGTGGACAGACACAATGTGGTCTATCCGGACAAATGGAGCATTATTCAGCCTTGAAAATGGATGAAGCGAGGACACATGCCACAACATGAATGAGCCTTGAGGGCATTAGGCGAAGCAAAAGCAGCCAGACATAAAACGACAAATATTGTGTGACCCCATTCATATGAAATGCCCAGAGTAGGTAAATCCATAGAGACAGGACGCCAATTGCCAGGGAGTGGGGAAGGGAAGGTTGGGGAGTGACTGCTAGCAGGAACAGGGTTCCTTTGGGGTGACGGAAACGTTTCAGAATTAGGGAGGTGATGGTTCCAATAAGCCGAAAATGTCCTCATGCCATTGAGTTGTATACTTTACAATGAATACTTTTATGACATATGAATTTTACTTCAATTTTTAAAAATTAATAAATAGGCTGGGTGTGGTGGCTCATGCCTGTAATCCCAGCACTTTGGGAGGCTGAGGCAGGCAGATTCCTTGAGCCCAGGAGTTCAAGAGCAGCCTAGACAACATAGGGAGACCTCATCTCTATGAAAAATTAGCTGGGCATGGTGGCACGTGCCAGTAGTCCCAGCTGCTTGGGAGGCTAAGGAGGGAGGGTACTTTGAGCCTGGGAGGCAGAGGCTGCAGTGAGCCGAGATCACACCACTGCACTCCAGCCTGGGCAACACGGTCAGATCCTGTCTCAAAAAAATAAATAAATAAATAAAAGCCAAGACCATGTGGTGTAATTCCAGTTCTACAAGTACACACAGACAAACACGGAACCACATGTTAGCAGGAGTGGAGTCATGGATACGTTTATATTCTTTTTTGCTTATATACATTTCCTAAATTGTCCACAACAAACATGAAGAAGGAAAAAAGCAACTATTTTAAAAATATTTGGCAGGGCGTCGTGGCTCACACCTGTAATCCCAATACTTTGGGAGGCCAAGGCGGGCAGATCGCTTGAGGTCAGGAATTCAACACCAGCCTGGCCAACATGGTGAAACCCCATCTCTGCTAAAAATATGAAAGTTAGCTGGGTATGGTGGTATGTACTTGTAGTTCCAACTACTCAGGAAGTTGAGGCAGGAAAATCTCTTGAACCCGGGAGGTGGAGGTTGCAGTAAGCCAAGACTGCACCACTGCAACCCAGCCTGGGCTACAGAGTGAGACTCTGTCTCAAAAATAAAAAAAAATTATAGAGTACCTACTGTGTGCCCAGCTTCATATGAATCCAAGCAATAATACCTGATATTGGCACAGCCCTTGACAGTCACAGAATACCTTTAACCCCTCAGGAGGCCAATAGGGCAGAGGCAAGTGTGCCCATTTTCTAGGTGAGACAATGGAGGCTCCATCAGGTAAAGTCACTCTGGGCCCTAGGCCTGGACACCGTAAATGAAGTCAGGTGAGAATAAAGACAGCCCCCCGCCAAGAACTACATATGCAAAGCAAGATTCCTTTCTTCTTTCTTTCTTTTTTTTTAGAGAAAAGGTCTCACTGTGTTACCCAGGCAAGATCATAGATAAGTGTAACCTCAAACTCTTGGGCTCAAGTGACCCTCCCATCCAGCCTCCTGAGTAGCTGTGACTATAGTGCGTGCCACCTCACCCAGGTGCCCAGCAGTATTTCTTCTTTTTTTTTTTTTGAGACGGAGTCTTGCTCTGTTGCCCAGGCTGGAGTGCAGAGGCACGACCTTGGATCACTGTAAGCTCTGCCTTCTGGGTTCGAGCAATTCTCTGCGTCAGCCTCCCAAGTAGCTGGGATTACAGGCATCCGCCACCATGCCTGGCTAATTTTTTTTGTATTTTTAGTAAAGACAGGGTTTCACCATCTTGGCCAGGCTGATCTTGAACTTTTGACCTCATGATCCATCTATCTCAGCCTTTCAAAGTGCTAGAATTACAGGCATGAGCCACCACACCCTTTTTGGCTTGTTTGGGTTTTTTTTGAGACAGAGTCTTGCTCTGTTGCCAGGCTGGAGTGCAGTGGCATAATCCCAACTCACTGCAACCTCTGCCTCCTGGGTTCAAGCAATTCTTCTGCCTCAGCCTCCTGAATAGCTGGCACACACTACCTGGCTAATTTTTTTGTATTTTAGTAGAGATGGGGTTTCACCATGTTGGCCAGGATGGTCTCTTGACCTCATGATCCACCCACCTCAGCCTCCCAAAGTGCTGGGATTACAGGCTTGAGCCACTGCGCCAGCCCTTTTTTTGTTTGTTTGTTTTTGAGACAGAGTCTTGCTGTGTTGCCCAGTCTGGGGTGCAGTGGCATGATCTCGGCTCACTGCAATCTCCACCTCCCGGGTTCAAGCGATTCTCATGCCTTAACCCCCCAAGTAGCTGGGACTACAGGCATGTACCACCACGCCTGGCTAATTTTTGTATTTTTAGAAAAGACGGGGTTTCACCATGTTGGCCAGGCTGTTCTTGAACTCCTGACCTCAGGTTATCTGCCCACCTTGGCCTCCCAAAGTGCTGGGATTATAGGTGTGAGACACCACACCTGGCCTTTTTCTTTTTTTGTTGTTGTCATTTTGAGAAAGAGTCTAGCTCTGTTACCCAGGCTGGAGTGCAGCGACACAATCTCAGCTCACTGTAACCTCTGCCTTGTGGGTTCAAGTGATTCTTGTGTCTCAGCCTCCCAAGTAGCTGAGATTACAGGCGCCCACCACCATTCTTGGCTAATTTTTGTATTTTTGGTAGAGACAAGATTTCACCATGTTGGCCAGGCTGGTCTCGAACTCCTGACCTCAGGTGATCTGCCCACCTTGGTCTCCCAAAGTGCTGGGATTACAGGTGAGTGCCACCATGCCTGGCCCCCAGCAGTATTTCTTATTAAGCCTGTAGTGCATACTGGGCTCTCCTGGGACAATCTTCTTATTCCCAACAACAGCTCACACTCATGCACACTTCTGAACCTTTTTCTAGGCTGGACACCTGGCCTGAAAGGTCTTCCTGCCACTCCCCACCCCACCTCACCCCCACCAGCCTATGAGCTTCCTTATCTGGGAAGCCTGCCCGCTTTAAAGCCAAGAACACTGTGGAAGACGTTTTTCCCAGCCCTAAGAATGGGTCTGAGAAAGGTGGTACCTAGGAGAGGTCCCCATGGGCAGGAGGCCTGCAGCACCCCAGACTCAGCTGGGCTCCTGCTAATCATTTCCAAAATACAGATGTTTAGAAAAAGTTTGTTTTTCCTTTTTGGAGACAAAGTCTCTCTCTGTTGCCCAGGCTGGAGTGCAGTGGCACGATCTTGGCTCACTGCAACCTCCGTCTCCCGGGTTCAAGTGATTCTCCTGCCTCAGCTTCCTGAGTAGCTGGGACTACATGTATGCACCACCCATGCTTGGCTAAGTTTTGTATTTTTAGTAGAGATGGGGTTTCACCATGTTGGTCAGGCTGGTCTACAGCTCCTGACATCATGATCCTCCCGCCTCGGCCTCCCAAAGTGCTGGGATTACAGACATGAGCCACCGTGCCCGGCCCGTTTTTCCTCTTAACTATAGAAGTGACACATGATTAAAAAAAAAAAAAGGTTGAGGCCAGGCTCGGTGGCTCATGCTTGTAATCCCAGCACTTTGGGAGACCAAGGTTGGTGGATCACCTGAGGTCAGGAGTTTGAGACCAGGCTGGCCAACGTGGTAAAACTCCGTCTCTACTAAAAATACGAAAAATTAGCTGGGCATGGTGGATACACCTGTAATCCCAGCTACTCGGGAGGCTGAGGCAGGAGAATTGCTTAAACCCAGGAGGTGGAGGTTGCAGTGAGCTGAGATCACATCACTGCACTCCAGCCTGGGCAACAGAGCAAAAACATTTCAAAAAATAAATAAATAAAAAGGTTGAAACAGAACAAAAACCCTCTGGTCTCATCTCACAGAGGTCATCCCTGAGTAAGGGTGGCAGTCCCTCCCCAGGGGGCAGAGGAGAGTGCCTGTGGTTGAGGCTAGGGTCTCTGGAACTGGGGGTACCAGGATTAAATCAACACCTGCTGATCCCATGGGCCTTGGACAGGTCTCTTGGCTTCCTGGAGGCTGCTGTAAAGTGGCAAGAATAACAGGACCTCCTCACAGCAAATTAAAATCTGGTGTGTACACATACAGTGCTTGGCACAGGGCTCACATGAGAAACCCACTTTCTGGTGGTAGCCGTTGTTCTTGGTAATCCTAGATCCTCTAAGAGCAGCTAGATAAGTCCTGGGCAGTCTGAGATCCATAAAGCCCACCCAACTGCACTGCTAATACTCAAAGCGACAGTAACAAAATGCAGTCAAGTCCTGTGTTCAGGGCCCTCCCCAAGGTCTGTGTGCTAGGTGTGCCGGGGTCCTGGCCTGGAGAGTGCCCTCTGCCCCCTGCCTCTATGCCCCACGCCTGCCCCTTGGAGGCTTCCCTGAGCCTGGAGAGCCAGGCCCATGGCAGGTGCTGCAGGCAACGTCCTCCCCAAGTGCCGCAGGAGGCTTTTCTCTGTAACCTTCCCAAGCTCCCAGCAGCTCTAAGTCTTCTCCTGGCAGGGCCTGCCGAGGCTCAGCCTGGTACTTGGGCAGGCTGACTCCCTTGTCCTCCTTCTGGCTCTGCAGGATGCAGCTCCTCTCCAAGTCCAGGGCAGGATGCCCAGGGCCAGCGACTGCAGCATTCTTGTCCTCATCCTTCAAGGCCACCCCGAGGACTGAGCTCCCCATTCACCTCGCCAGAGTCCCTTCCCCATCTGAAAATCAAGGCTCTTGGGTCTGCATCTTCCCTAAGATTCTGATGAGAATCGCAGTCACTATTTCTAAAAAATGCTCACTTACACACAACACACAATTTTGTGTAAAACTTTACCAGCCACTTCTCCCACCAGGTTTGTCATGAATGTGCCAGGTAAAGAATTTCCACATTTCAGGAGCCACTGTTATTTGCAAAAAGCAAGCTGCAAAACAGAATGTATAGTGTTAATCTTTTAAAAGCATAAATTCTAACATATACTTATAAATGCATAGAAAAATCTGGAAAAATCTACGTAAGTGGCTCTAGTGCTTATCTCTAAGGATTTCAAGAGCTTTCACTGTATACCTCAGGCATTTTTGTATGTGAAGTTTTTGTTTTTTGAGACAAGATCTTGCACTGTCATCTAGGCACAGTGGCATGATCACAGTTCACTGCAGCCTCAAGCCCCTGGGCTCAAGCAATCCTCCCACCTCAGCCTCCCAAGTAGCTGAGACTACAGGTGCACAGTGACACACCAGCTAATTTTTTCTTTTTTTAGAGATGGGGTCATCTCTAATCAAGTAATTCATCTGCAGATTTAAAAAAAAGAAGAAGAAAAGGAGATGGGGTCTCACTGTCTTGCCCAGGCTGACCTAGAACTTCTAGGCTCACATGATCCTCCCACCTCAGCTTCCCAAAGTGCTGGGATGACAGGCATGAGCCACTGCACCCGGCCTTCATATATTTAACATGTGTGTTACTTTTAGAAGTGTCTTTCCCATTTAAAATACAATCCTATAATATTATCAGCAACTATCTCAAATTCTCCAAGCCATTGATCCTTCTGTTGGGCAAATGGAGTTGACTATCATCCTAGAATAGTAATAAGGACTCCAGCTTCTGAAGTCCAATCCACAGCGGATCAATCTGACATTTACATTCACTACTGGGTTCCTCTGGGAAAGGTATTAACCTATCTAGGTCTCCGATTAGCCTTCAAGTCATTCCTAAACTTCAAAGGGTTTTTTACTTTGGTAAAAAGAAAACAAAAAGATCAAATTAGTTTTTTATTTTTTTAAAGAAAAGACTCGAGTGAGTCAGGCTCTCAAGCACCCTGCCTGAGTCCCCAGTGGAAGTGGTTGGTCTTGGAACTGTATTCATTTGCCCCAGCCAACTTCTTCCCAACTGGAGGGTCTCAAGATGGATCCCAGGAAGGTCCTGCAGGGCTAGGAGCCCAGAGGACAAATATGGCTAATGGAAGCCAGCCTGGACTCTTAAGTCTGGCACCAGTTCAGCAATGGGGATATAAAAAACCAGACATCACCTCATCGCTGTCTCATCAAAAAGGGAGACTTTCTCTCTGCACATTCCTGCAGAGGACAAATTCCTGCTTGTGTGTTGCTTGGGAGGGAGCAAGAAGAGCAGAGTATGGAATCTGGGGAGTTCTCCCCTTCTTGGGAATAGGAGGGCAGCCCAGGTCATCACAGCAGCCCCGAGACTGGCCTCTTGGTAACCATGACAACCTCAGCTCCCAGGCACTGTGTGGGCACCTGACAAGTGAAGACCTTCCTCCCCTTCCTACAACTCTGAGAGGGCTGTATTGGCAACCCCTTCTAATAAGAACCTGGTTCTGTGAGGTGAGGGGGGCTCTTCTGAGGTCACTGAGCTGCGGCTGGGACTTGCCCCTGTCTGATGAACTCCAGAGCCGATGCTCTCAGATTCCCAGGAGCCAAGAGGCCTGTGGTCTAAGCGCAGCTCTTCTCAAACTGCATGTGTGAGCTTGGGCTGGTCTGAGACCCCTCCTGAGTCCTTCAGTATCCCTCTCAGGATGTCCAGAGGAAAACTCCAGGCTGCCCCGCCTCTTCCTCCAGGTTAGTCTGCCATCAGGTCACACGTTGGGCTTTCCTGGAAGATTTAGAACACAGGGCCTGACAGTGTCAGAAAGAAAACTAAAACGAACAAACATAACCCTCACAGTTGTGTAAGACCAGACAGTCTCTAAAAGCTACAGCAGGAAAGTCCCCACAGCTCCAGATCCCCAGTGTGCTCTCTCCAGAAACTGACTTTGACCCTCTGGATCCCCTGGCCCTGCCTGCTCGGCCCACCTGGCTGAGGATCCTCATGGCTTCTCCTCCTCTGATCCCACCCTGGAGGATATGGGGTCCCCTCATGCCCCTCACCCTGTAGGCTTCTCAGTACTCCTCAGCAGGGCTCCCCAAGGTCAATGCACACAGCAGAACTAAGCTAAGACGGTGGACTCAAGGGAGCGGAGCCTTTGGTGTTTCAGGAGAATCTATAAATCCAGATTTTTATGCTAAATGGCCCAGTCATTTCATGTTGACAACTATAACCCTCATTTGCCATAAGATATTTTTCTTTTTTTTTTTTTTAGAGACAGGGTCTTGCTCTATTGCAGTGGTATGATCATAGCTTACTAAAACTTCATATTCTGGGCTTAAGCCATTCTTCACCTCAGCCTCCTAGTAGCTGGGATTACAGGTATGTGCCACCATGCCTGGCTAATTAAAAAAAAAATTTTTTTTTGTAGAGATGAGGGTCTTGTTATATTGCCCAGACTGGTCTCAAACTCCTGGCCTCAAGTGATCCTCCCGCCTTGCATAGTGCTGGGATTTCAGGTATGAGCCACCATGCCCTGCCTGCTGCATCATTTTACATCCACTTGCTGTCCCTCCTCTGCTCACCATCTGGAAAGGTGAGAGAACTGACCCCTGCAAACTACATTTCTCAAGCTCCTTTGCAAACTGGCTCTTGATTAGGTCCAGCCAATGGGAGGCACTCAATGGAGACTGGCAGGTGGGAAGAGGCCTGGGTTTTTCCAGCCTTTGGGCAGTGGCTGGGTCTTCATATTTCCAGTTCCCTCCAGACAGACCTCTGTGGTCCCAGGCAATGGGTTTGGGTAACCTACCTCTGTCCAGCCTCCTGTTTGGCTTTTTAGAATTTCCTCCATTGGACCCCCTAAAGTGGGTTCTGTTTTTCTGACTGATAGGGCAACCAATTCAAATCCTTTTTTATTTCCACATTTAAAATGACTGTGTAAGGTAATACCAGCATTTTGGGAGGCCAAGGAGAGTAGATCACCTGAAGTCAGGAGTTCGAGACCAGCCTGACCAACACAGAGAAACCCTGTCCCTACTAAAAATACAAAAATTAGCTGGGTGTAGTGGCGCATGCCTGTGATCCCAGCTACTCGGGAGGCTGAGGCAGGAGAATCACTTCAGCCTGGGAGGCAGAGGTTGCTGTGAGCTGAGATTGAGCCACTGCACTCCAGCCTGAGCTACACAGCAAGGCCCTGTCTCAAAAAAAAAAAAAGGGCGGGGGGAGGGGGATTGAGTAAAATATCTATAACATAGCCAATGATGCAATGATGAGCAAGAAAAAAATCTATAACATAAAACTGACCAATTTTATCATTTTTAAGTGTACAGGTCAGTGGCATTAATTATATTCAAAGTATCACACAATCATTACTACTATTTCCAAATCAACCTTTCAACGTCCTTTGTGGTTTCGCAGCGCACATCAGCCTGTGGATGCCTGCTTGCGACCTCTGTTTTGCAGATGGCAAAGAGCCCCAGCCAGGTGCAGTGGCTCACGCCTATAATCCCAGTAATCCCCACAGTTTGAGGCTGAAACAGGAGGATCACTTGAGGCCAGGGGTTCAAGGCAAAGGCTCTTTCATGCATTGCCTCCCCTGAGCATCCCAAATCCCATGAGGTTAATGGGGAGACAGATGATCACCCTAATTTTCTAGAGAAGGGAACTGGGCTCAGGCAAGCCCAGGGCTCCTATGTAAGAGGTGAACCCCAAAGGTTTGGTTCCCAGCCCTGTGCTCTGTCTGTGCCCCACTCAGCCCCCTGGGAGCCTCCCCACCCTCCAAATCTGTGCACATATTCACTGCTGCCCTGCCCTCCACTGAAGCTACCCTGGGGAATGGGGTAGAGGTGGGAGTCCTGCTTTCCTATTGGACATCACAAGACTGGACGCCAGTAAAAGTAACAACAACAGGGCTGGGCGCGGTGGCTCATGCCTGTAATCTCAGCACTTTGGGAGGCCAAGGTGGGCGGATTACCTGAGGTTGGAAGATTGAGACCATCCTGGCTAGCACAGTGAAACCCTGTCTCTACTAAAAATACAAAAGATTAGCCAGGCATTGTGGCACATGCCTGTAATCCCAGCTACTCGGGAGGCTGAGGCAGGGGAATTGTTTGTACCTTGGAGGCAGAGGTTGTGGTGAGCTGAGATAGCACCACTATACTCCAGCATGGGCCACAAGACCGGAACTCCATCTCA
>PVKP010031059.1:0-27319 GCA_004027715.1 Plecturocebus donacophilus
AAAAAAAAAAAAAAAAAAAAAAAAAAAAAAAAAAAAAAAAAAAAAAAAAAAAAAAAAAAAAAAAAAAAAAAAAAAAAAAAAAAAAAAAAAAAAAAAAAAAAAAAAAAAAAAAAAAAAAAAAAAAAAAAAAAAAAAAAAAAAAGCAGGAGTTGCAATCTTAGTCTCTGATAAAATGGACTTTAAACCAACAAAGATCAAAAGAGACAAAGAAGGGCACTACATAATGATAAAAGGATCAATGCAACAAGAAGAGCTAATGATCCTAAATATGTACGCACCCAATACAGGAGCACCCAGATAGGTAAAGCAAGTTTTTAATGACCTACAAAGAGACTTAGACTCCCACACAATAATATTGGGAGACTTTAACACTCCACTGTCAATATTAGACAGATAAAGAAGACAGAAAATTAACAAGGATATCAAGGACCTGAACTCAGCTCTGGATCAAGCAAACCTAATAGACATTTACAGAACTCTCCACCCCAAATCCACAGAGTTTACATTCTTCTTAGCACCACATCTCACCTACTCTTAAATGGACCACATAACTGGAAGTAAATCACTCCTTAGCAAATACAAAAGAATGGAAACCGTAACAGTCTCTCAGACCACAGTGCAATCAAAATAGAACTCAGGATGAAGAAACTAACTCAGAACTGCACAACTTCAGGGAAACTGAACAATTGGCTCTTGTATGTTGACTGGATAAACAATGAAATGAAGGCTGAAATAAAGATGTTCTTCGAAACCAACAAGAATGAAGACACACACAACATACCAGAATCTCTGGGACACATTTAAAGCAGTGTCTAGAGGGAAATTTATAGCAATAAATGCCCACATGAGAAGCAAGGAAAGATCTAAGATTGACACTCTATCATCAAAATTGAAAGAGCTAGAGGAGCAAGATCAAAAAATCTCAAAAGCTAGCAGAAGACAAGAAATAACAAAGATCAGAGCAGAACTGAAGGAGATAGAGACACAAAAAACCCTTCAAAAAAATCATTAAATCCAGAAGGTGTTTTTTTTGAAAAGATCAACAAAATAGACAGACCACTAACCAGATTAATTAAAAAGAAAAGAGAGAAGAATCAAATAGATGTAATAAAAAATGATAAAGGGGATATCACCACCGATTACACAGAAATACAAACTACCATCAGAGATTACTATAAACAACTCTATGCACATAAACCAGTAAACCTGAAAGAATGGATAAATTCCTGGACACTTACACCCTCCCAAGCCTAAACCAGGAAGAAGTTGAAACCCTGAATAGACCAATAACAAGGGCTGAAGCTGAGGCAGCAATTAATAGCCTACCAATCAACAAAAGCCCAGGTTTAGATGGGTTCACAGGTGAATTCTACCAGACATACAACGAGGAGTTGGCACCACTCCTTCTGAAAGTATTCCAAACAAACCAAAAAGAGGGAATCCTTCCCAAATCATTTCATGAGACCAACGTCATCCTGATACCAAAACCCGGCAGAGACTCAACAAGAAAACTTCAGGCCAATATCCATGATGAACATAGATGCAAAAATCTTCAATAAAATACTGGCAAACTGATTGTAATATCATATTAAAAAGCTTATCTATCACAATCAAGTAGGCTTCATCCCAGGGATGCAAGGCTAGTTCAACATATGCAAGTCTATAAACGTAAGCCGCCACATAAAGAGAACCAAAGGCAAAACCATGATAATCTCAATAGATGCAGAGAAGGCCTTCAACAAAATCCAACCACCTTTATGTTAAAAACTCTCAATAAACTAGGTATCGACAGAACATATCTCAAAATAATAGAAGCTATTCATGACAAACCCACAGTCAATATCATACTGAATGGGCAAAAACTGGAATCATTCCCTTTGAAATACGGCACTAGACAAGGATGCCCTCTCTCATCACTCCTATTCTGTATAGTATTGGAAGTTCTAGCCAGAGCAATCAGGCACAAAAAAGAAATAAAGGATATTCAATTAGGAAAAGAGGAAGTCAAATTGTCTCTATTTGCAGATGATATGATTGCATAGTTAGAAGACTCCATTGTCTCAGCCCAAAATCTTCTGAAACTGATAAGCAACTTCAGCAAAGTCTCAGGATACAAAATCAATGTGCAGAAATCATGAGCATTCCTATACACCAATAACAGACTTAAAGAGAGCCAAATCAAGAATGAATTGCCATTCACAATTGCTACAAAGAGAATAAAATACCTAGGAATACAACTAACAAAGGATGTAAAGGACCTCTTCAAGGGGAACTACAAACCACTGTTCAAGAAAGTAAGAGAGGACACAAACAGATGGAGAAACATTCCATGCTCATGGTTAGGAAGAATCAATATTGTGAAAATGGCCATACTGCCCAAGGTAATTTATAGATTCAGCACTAACCTCATCAAGCTACCTATGACCCTCTTCACAGAACTGGAAAAAACCACCTTAATCTTCATATGGAACAGAAAGAGAGCCCACATAGCAAGGTCAATTCTAAGCAAAAAGAACAAAGCTGGAGGCATCAGCCTACCTGACTTCAAACTATACTACAAGGCTATAGTAATCAAAACAGCATAGTACTGGTACCAAAACAGAGATATAGACCAATGGTACAGATTGGAGGCCTCAGAGGCAACACCACAAATCTACAACCATCTGATCTTTGACAAACCTGACAAAACCAAGCAACGGGGAAAGGATTCCCCGTTTAATAAATGGTGTTGGGAAAACTGGCTAGCCACGTGCAGAAAACAGAGACTGGACCCCTCCTGACACCTTACACTAAAATTAACTCCAGATGGATTAAAGATATAAGACCTAACACCATAAAAAACCGAGAAGAAAACTTAGGCAAAACCATTCAGGACATACGCAGAGGCAAGGACTTCATGACTAAAACACCAAAAGCATTGGCAACAAAAACCAAAATAGATAGTTGGCATCTAATTAAACTCCAGAGCTTCTGCGCAGCAAAAGAAATGATCATTAGAGAGAACCGGCAACCAACAGAATGGGAAAACATTTTTGCAATCTACCCAACTGACAAAGAGCTAATATCCAGAATCTACAAAGAACTAAAACAGATTTATAAGAAAAAAAAAAAAAAGAAACCCATTCAATAGTGGATGAATAACATGAACAGACACTTTTCAAAAGAAGACATATATGAGGTCAAAAATATACGAAAAAACGCTTATCATCACTGGTCATTAGAGAAATGCAAGTCAAAACCACATTGAGATACCACCTCACGCCAGTTAGAATGGCGATCATTAAAAAATCTGGAGACAACAGATGCTGGAGAGGATGTGGAGAAATAGGAACACTTTTACACTGTTGGTGGGAGTGTAAATTAGTTCAACCATTGTGGAAGACAGTGTGGCGATTTCTCAAGGACCTAGAAATAGAAATTCCATTTGACCCAGCAATCCCATTACTGAGTATATATCTAAAGGATTATAAATCATTCTATTATAAAGACACATGTGCACGTATATTAATTGTGGCACTGTTTACAATAGCAAAGACCTGGCAACCCAAATGCCCATCGATGATAGACTGGACAAGGAAAATGTGGCACATATACACCATGGAATACTATGCAGCCATAAAAAATGATGAGTTCATGTCCTTTGTAGGAACATGGAGGAATCTGGAAACCACAGTTCTCAGCAAATTAACACAAGAACAGAAAATCAAAGACCACATGTTCTCACTCACAGGCGGGTGTTGAACCAAGAGAACACATGGACACAGGGAGGGCAGCATCACACACTGGGGTCTGTTGGGGGAGACTAGGGGAGGGACAGTGGTGGTAGGGATTTGGGGAGGGGTAACATGGGGAGAAATGCCAGATATAGGTGATGGGGTTGGAGGCAGCAAACCACATTGTCATGTATGTACCTATGCAACAATCTTGCATGATCTGCACATGTACCCCAGAACCTAAAGTGCAATAAAATATTAAAAATATAAATATTGAAGTATATATATTATACCTCATTTATTTCAATTCTAATAGGAATTAAAAGCCTTAAACAAACAAAAAAGGATCATTTAATTGCAGAAATTTTAGGTTCAGCCAGCTGAGCAATAGATGTTCACTGAGGGGAAAGAAGGAAGCACCTTCTCTAGGTGCCTCAAGTACCACTATGCCACACAGACCTCTTTGTATGGTTTATTTTGTGCTCACTGCAGCACAAGTGGCGGGGGCACTGCAGGCAGATCCCATCTTTGGGGATGTACAGAGCAATTGGAACCGTATGATTCCTCAGTCACCCCCGAAAACAGATTCCAGAAATACAGGCTGGCATGGGCTACAAGTGACAGACAGGAATGAAAGTGTTCTCTAAGTCCAGAATTCCGTCTTCACATTTTGCTACAAAATCTAGAGCTTCTGTTAATTCTGTCAGGAAGAACTCACCACAGCCTCCTTTTTATTCTTTAACAAAAACCCAATTTAAAGATTAGGTAAAGCAAGTGTGGTAAAATATAATGCACTGCCTGAAAGATGAACAGGATGAATTCTTATAATAACGAAGAGATACGTTCTCTTCAAATCTTCCCAAAGCACTGGCTTCCCCCTTTTTTTTGAGACGGAGTCTTGCTCTGTCGCCAGGCTGGAGTGCAGTGGTGTGATCTCGGCTCACTGAAACCTCTGCCTCCCGGGTTCAAGCGATGATGGTCAAGAGCTCCAGACCATCCCGGCCAACATAGTGAAACCCCGTCTCTACTAAAAATACAAAAATTAGCTGGGCATGGTGGTGTGTGCTTGTAGTCCCAGCTACCGGAGAGCACTGGGCCTTTTAAATGAAAATTGAAAAAACACCTAAAGGAAAGTTGTACCTTGTAATTATAAGCAACAATAATTGTGTGTGTGTGTGTGTGTGTGTGTGTGTGTGTGTGTGTGTGTGTGAATGCAAAAATCGAGTTGCAAGATTCTTAATGAATGCAGGAAAAACTTTTGAATTTATGAAATGATAATGTTCAGTTTGGAGTGCAATTTCCACAAGATGGCAGTCTTGGCTCATAGAGAACAGAGAGTTACTGTGGTTATAGTTAACCTGTAGGATTGAAGTGAAGCATAGACTTCTTGGGGCTGTAAATACTTAAACTATTAGAAATAAATTTAGCTATTAGACTGATGAACAATTGGATGGCTAAAATCTCTTTTTGGAGTGTAGTCAGAAAAATGCCTGCCATTTTTACCCCATTATGATATATGACAACACTTACTTTTGAGGGTTATTGTGGTGTGAATTAATGAGACCACACATAAAGGTCTCAGTGAGCTAGATGCCTGAAAAGCTCATTGCTTGGCATGTGGAAGGCTACTGCAACACTAAAGCTAGACTTATTATGGTGACATGTATGATTATTGTTCTTTCTTTGGACCTGTTCTGGTACATACTTCTTAATGGAGAATTATATGCCCATATGATCAATGAATGTTGAATGATTGATTCACTGACAAGGACATCTCATTTCCCTTTTTTACCCAAAATATTAAAACATTTGTGATCTTATTGAACAGAAACATTTTAGAAGTCCATAAACCTACCTGCAATTTGAAAATGGCTAATAGATCAGTCCTGCATGCATTGAATTCTTTATTGGTAAAAATGAGCAAATTTCAGGGGAAGGCAGTAGGGGAATCAAAAGAACCTTTCATATTATAAGGAAAGCAATCCAACAGATTTAGGCATTCATCTTGAAGAGCTTTTTACTTACTTTGAAGATAATAGCCTCATTTGTGTTTGAAACTCACACTAATTTTTGATCCCTTACCATTTTTAATCACTACTCTAGGAACTGATTTTCAAATTAATTTATTTGCTACAAAACAGGTTGCCAAAAGTTGGATGCAAATTTCTAATCCCACATAGGTCACTCTGATTTTGTCTTTAAATACCATAGCTGTCAATAAGTTTCTCTCAAACTTTTCTGGAATCATGGCCCTTCGGTGAACTCATACTGAACCAAACTGTAAAAATGTTACTGGTTATCTAAGAAAAATGACACCTGCCTTTTTAGTCATTTCTATTAAAAAATAATTCAGGAATAATCAGACTTTTCCTGCTTCCCAGATGCAGAAAGTTTATGCCATAAACTCTTAGAATGGAAAAGGTTGCAGACATTATTTCTTCCCCATGTGTTTCTCTTCATTTTACAGATGAAAACACTGAGTAAGATAGAATAATGATTCCCTAGATTTTTCACGTTGAAAACACAGTCTCACTGCTGTAAAGTTTAAATGACTTTTTAAATCGCTCACACAGATAGTAAATCGTTGAGTTGGGCTTAGAACTCAGGTCTGCTTTCCAGCACATTTCTCTCCATTACTTCAAACACCCTCTAATATGTAAGTATGCAGAGAAAAGCTATCTTCTTTAGTTTCAGAGATTTCTTAGACACTGAGTAAAACTATTATCAACATGTTTCCTCTAAACTAAACAATATAATTATAGCATGATTGCAAATTTATTCATACTACAATTTGGGTATGCAAAGAAAATGTAGCTTTTCTCTATAACTTAATTGATCTTCCTCAAGAGGACTGTGCCTACTGAGCAGAGGGAAAAAAACTAAATTTAGCCCAATATGATTTAAAATTTAATCTCATCTAATAATTTAACATGTCTCTAGCTTTAGCTCAATCTACTTGAGAAAATTACTCAGTCCTTCCTATTTCTTCTCTTTTTCCTTGCTCTTTTTCAAGATGCATCAGGATTTATGGAAGACAGCATTATATCCCTGAAATTAGGGATTTAGGGAAAAGGCAGCGGCTGGTCTCTTGGAGGTCCTCGAATTTGCTTTGGCAGCTCTCCTTTGAAGTGGGATGGGCTTGGGCTCAGTTTTAGAGGTAAATAGGTGATTGCTGCTAAAGTCTGCAGAGCATGTACGTGCTACAAGTTGGCTAATGGAGGGCTTATGGGCTCCTCCCTGCTGACTCAGCCTCTTTTGTTTTTTGGGTGTTCTACATCCCTCTGAACCTCTGCCATTGTCTTTATCCACCCCCTGACAATTCTGTAGCCCTCTATGCAGTATTATGACCTCACCTTGTTATTCACTGCGGAGGGTCCCAAGGCAGGTTTATATGCGCTAACTCAGCATGGGTGGCACAGGAAAGAAAGGGAGGCCTGGGAATGATGGTTGAACCTGTGCTTCTTCCTGACCCTGTTGCTCTGTCTTCTGAATGACCTGAGGTCTTCTCTGTTGTTAAAGAGCCTGGTGTGCCCTGGGAACTCCCCCAGAGACCCTAATGGGAAGAGAAGTATTAAGTCTTTTACCTTTATTGTGCCTTTAAATCTATCTAATGCCCTCTTCTTGCCTTTCACGTCTCCTGACCTCTGTTAGAATCCTCTGGCCAGAAGATGTAAGTCTCCCTTTCTTCTCCTGAATATCCTTCTTACATTCTAGGTCTTCAAGCTTCTTGCCCTGTCATAGCGAAAGATAATTCTAGCTATGTAATGACAGAAACTCTATGATACGAGACCTTGTAAGTATTTCTTCAATTTGGAAGCATTGAGGCAACTTGGAGGTAGAAATTCATGAGGATAAAATAACCATTTTAATATTTAAAAAATATTTTATCAGTACATACTTGTGAATTTTATACAATTAAAATTAAAAAAGATATTTAGGAGAGAGTCCCATTACCCAATACTGTTTAATGTCAGTTGTTACTGAGAAAGAAATTTTGAAATATCTGAAAAAAATTATTTTTTTTTCACACACTGAATAGATCTATTTTGGCTCAGAATACCCATATTATTAAATTTATTTTCTGGGTTTTCACAAAATTTTCCTCTCCATGGTTACTGAGAAAGTATTAATAATAGCATGCAGATGGTTTTCAGAAAATACTTGAGCTCAATAGGTTTTTCATTCATTCATCATTTCTTTCATCCTAGCTTTGGAAAATGTAGGTAAACTTGCATCAAAGCAAAAACACTTCTCAAAGATTTAGATTTAAACAAGTAAGTATAGTGGCACTTTGGCATATCCAATATTACAAATTGAATATCAGAGTTATAGAAACCAATGCTATCAACTTCCTGTGAATTAATCATCAATCAATTATTTTTCTTGAGCAAAATCTCCTAGTGAGTAGTTGGTAACATTCAATGCAACAAATATTTATTGATAACATCTAATACTTCAGTAATACTAAATAGCCTAAGGGAGACTTTTAGGAGCTATTTCTTCTAGCTAGGTGAGCCAAATACCAGTTGCTTAATTCCAATCCACAAAGAGTTTCTATCATATAGGTTAATAGCACTTCATGGCATTTCAAACAAATTCATAATTATCATCTTTTAGACTAGGGGTCAGCAAACTTTTTTTGTTAAGGGTCAGATAGCCAATATTTCAGACTTTGTGGATCATTTGGTGTCCATCACAGCTACTCAACTCTGCCTTTGTAGTGTGAAAGCAGCCATAAAAAGTAAGTAAAGAAGTGGGCTTTATTTGTAAAAACAGGCCAGGTGCCAGAATGGCCTTCGGGCTATAGTTTCTGACCTATTTTGGAAACCTCAGACAAAATAATTCTTTAAGTTAACAAGTTCTTATTTCACTGATAAAGATATCGAAGTTGAGAGGGCTTAAGTAATCTAGCAAGTCCCATCATTGGAAAGTAAGGGTCTGTTTTAGAACCAGAGATGGTGACTCCTATTCCAGTGCTCTTTCAATAGTGTATTAACAGGTATTAATTAACAGGTAGTAATATCTGTTATTATGTGTGCATCTTTAAGTGAGTACAGAGTGATCATGTGTTGAGTCTACATTTCACCATGCTGAGAAAATTTCACATACACACTGTATATTAACAATGGCAGCATAAACCTTCAGGTGTATTTTGAAATTCTTTGGTTTTCTGATTATATTATAATATATATCTGAGCATTTATTCTGAGATCAGAAGTGCCCATGTTCCAAAAGAGTGACTGGCTCACTTATTCAAGATTAGGTAGTATTTGTCTTCTGAGGGTTGCATTTGCTGAATCATTTTCTAAGCAATGGGAGCTTAAGCCTGAAGTCAAGGCGATATGAGCAGATACTATACTCCTAAAAAAAGAAATTCCAGGGAAGTAATTATGATTTACTAAGAATGGGTAAGACAACTGAAGCAGAAAAGGCAGTGTCTCTTTTCATCGAAGATATAAAAATAGTTTTTAATTATGTGTGACCAGAAATACTGTAAATTAATTAGAAGTTTTTCAGAGTTGGTAAAGAATCACTACACATGCCTAATGAGAATGACAGTGTGTTAGTGCTGGAGAGGATCTGGTAGATGGGATCACATTTAACTGCTGGCAGTGAGGTGAAAGTGGCTTGCTTGCCCAGCTCCCCTCTCCAGGGCTGAATACACAGGCTGGATTTAATTACAAACTCAGTTATTGCTGAAGGCTGCTGCATAGCAGAGACCTGTTTAAAAAGAGAAGTTTCCTATGTTGTTTCAAACCTGCTATCTTACTTTCAAATTTGAAAAAAGTAACTTGATAAAGTACTTAATGGTCAGATCTGGTTTATCCAGAAAACAATGTCTGTGTTCTTATGTAGTTATTAATGTCTTCCTAAGGCATTCCTTCTGTGTATGGAGGAAAAAAAACCTGTGAACTTTATTCAGAGTACCTATTTTCCAAAAGAATAGCAAAAGTAAATGCATGCATGATGCTGCAGTTTATAAAGGACTTTTCAAAAACAGTGCATATTATTTGATTTACTTCTTAACCTTGTGAGGGAGGAATGATATTGATTGACTGATTAATCACTTCAACCCCCCTCCTCCCTTTGACCCTGTACCTCTTACTCTTGTAAAAGGATTTAGAAGTTTGATATTATTAATTCTCCTTTTACAGCTGAGGAGATTGAGGCTCAGAGGTGAAGAAAAATTTCCCAAGGCCACATGGCTGGAGAGTGACACATTCTCCTTTCAAACTCAGGACTTCCGGCTTCTGTACTTTTTTGGAATACACCATCAAGATCTTTATTATCTCTAAAGAAAACCTGTATAAACGGAAGCTGCCTCTTTTTTTTCCTGTTTCTTTATAAACTGAGAGTCTACTATTCAAGTCCCTTGGCTAACACGTGTTCCATTGTATCAATTTACAAACATTACACTTTGTATAACACATCCTTTGTCCCCAGAGAGACACATGAATATCTCATGAGTTCATTAATTGCTTAGTGATTAGAGTAAACGTCAGATGAATTCATTATCATGAGGTACTTAGGGGGCTTTGCCAATGTTATCAAAACAAGGAAGTGTGTCAAAATAAGGAAGTGGTGTTCTGGAACTTTGTCCTTACTCAGTGTAAGTTAACGTATTGTGAAGTTTCCAATCCGCATTATGTAGGCTCCCATAGTTATTCCAATTAACTTTTTCCTTAGAGCTTAAACAATTCTCCAGAAAAGCTACACAATTAAATAACATCTAACTGTTTTGAAAACTACATTGTTTAATCTTTAACATTTAGAACAACATTTATGTTCAAATATTAATTAAATTTTTGTTGGAGAGCTATCATAATTTATAGACATGTTATTTGGTTGAAAATGAATCTTGAAATTGAAATGTATGGTGCTCATTCAAGTTGATCTCTCCAGGTTAGAGTCATCTCCTTCGACCATAAGTCTTGCACTGCTTAAGGGGGCAAAATCAGCCCTGTTCACAGAGAAGCAATTGCTTGAAAAATCAAATTAGCAACATGACAGATCTCAAGACTTTGGTGACTAGTGAACTTTAATTATTATATATTTTATGTGTTTATGCTGGCAGTAAAAGTCAAGCACTCATTATAGAAATGGCAGACATGATCTTTCATAAAATGAGTACTGGGCGGCAAATGAATAGATAATCAGGATAATGAAAGCAAGTCAGAAAGATGTTGGAGAGCTAAGAAGACCTAGACGATGGCTCCCACTGAGATAGAGGGCATAATTGCAATTGGAAAGAGAACACTTTTGGTGATCTTTTAAAATGTCAGCTTCATCCTTAAGCTCAGTGTGATATTTGGGTTATAGGGTAAAGGAGAAAAATTATTTCATGCTGCAGTGAGAAACTGGCAATGATCATCTCTGTTTAGAGTCACTCTTCATTTCTTTTATGCAAAACTTTCAAATGCATGTTTATGAAAAGGTGTCATAAAGTCTAACTTATTTTTCTTAGTGTATTGTATATATGTCATGCATATTTATATATATTTTCTTATTTCAGTCTGACAAACTTTAAAATAAGTGAGATCCTGAGGTGTGTGCCGTATGTAGAATGGATAAAGATTGTGATATGCAGCTTTGACATATCCTTAGCAAAGAGAAGATTAAGGATACTTTTTGAAGAGACAAACATTTTCCTTAGCATTTGCATTTGCACAAATTCTAAACCTTTAAAAAGTTGAATGACAATTTAAATATAAGGTAGGAATTCATTAGCCTGAGAACTACTCTAGTAGGCTTTCATAGTGGGAGAATTCTTTTATGATGCAAACAACATCTAAGTTAGAGGTTGTACACGGGTACATATTTTTAAAAACTTAGAATATATGTGTATTACAGTTGGTGGATAAATTCAGCGCACTTAATGAAAACTCTCAGCCAAGAGCGAGTTAGATCATCAATAATAGTACAACTGTAGGATAATAATGTTACTGTTTTATCCACATTTTCATAGATGGAAAGTCTAAAGTATCCTTGAAAATTATATTTTAATTTTTAGATCTATTATATTAGCATTATTATGACTCTGAAAGTTTTGATTTTTTTTTTTTTAGTAGAGTGTTTAGATAGTAACATAACAATCTTTTCTTGAGATGGCTTAAAACCATAGAACAATCAGTTTCTCTTCATTTTAGACATTTAAAAAAGTGAATTCTACTTGCAAACTTCTTTCCATCATGAATCCAAATATGCTATGAGGTTTCTTTGTTTGTTTGTTTGTTTTGTGAGATGGAGTCTTGCTCTGTCATCCAGGCTGGAGTGCAGTGGCACGATCCCAGCTCACTGCAATCTCCGTCTCCTGGGTTCAAGCAATTCTCCTGCCTCAGCTGCCTGAGTAGCTGGGATTACAGGTACCTGCCACCATGCCCAGCTAATTTTTTCCATTATTAGTACACACGGTGTTTCATCATATTGGCCAGGCTGGTCTCAAACTCCTGACCTTAGGTGATCCACCTGCCTCGGCTTTCTAAAGTGCTGGCATTACAGGCATGAGCCACTGCACCTGGCCAAGGTTTCTATAAATGGTTGAAAAAAATCCCAAAACTGTTCCTACTGTGTAGTTCCACTGCAGGGCGGTCACATGCTTGGAATGGGGCAGCATGAGAGAAGGCACCATGCAGAGGTCTCCAGACCTTGGTTTTGGAAGGACAGCCAGTTTAGGAACAACATTTTGGAATACGTGTTATCTTAGATGATAAATTAGGAATTAGTAGGACATGTGATGGTATGGAGATTGGGAAGTGAGTACTCTAGGTAGAGGAAACAACTTGTGAAAAGACCCAGCAGGGAGAAAGTACAGGCATTCTGAAAAGACGAACGGAGCTCCTCAAGACTGGGCACGAATATAGGAAGCACCAGACCCATACTGGAGAAGCAAGGCCTGTACGTTATTTAAGGAGTTGAGACTTGACCTTGAATTTAGGGGTGTTTTTCTTTCCTTTTTTAGATGCTAGCCTTCTTGAGGGCAGATACTATGCAATATTAATTTTGTATTTCTAGCCCCTGACACATAATATACTTTAGTAAATAATGAGTGAATAAGTGAATGACAAGAGGGCATTCTCTTCTCCTGCTGCTACGAAGAGCATGTCTCAGGACTCAGATTCCATCTCCTCTGCAAAAATGTTCTGGACAACTTCCATTTAGTACTGAACCATACACTGCCTTGTGACATCTCCATTTTCACTCTGAATTATTACTTACATTTGTTGCATGTTTTTCTTCTTATGCACGTCTTGTATTGTCAACCAGGCTATAAATTCCTTGAGGACAGGAATCTTAAAATATGTATTTTATCCTATTCACTATACCACAAGCATTGTGACTTTCCTTCTGTATTAGCTCAATAAATACTTGTTAATTTGACTTGTCATGGATGTAAAAAACAAAAGCACGCAATCTCTTGATATTATGGGCTAAATGTTTATGCCCCTCCAAAGTTTATGTGATGAAGCCCTAAGCCCTAGTGTATGGTATTTGGAGATGGGGCCTTTGGGAGGTAATGAGGGTTAGATGAAGCCATGAGAATGGGGACCTGATTTGAAGGGATTAGTGCTCTCATAAGAAGAGTCACCGTCGTGTTTGTTCTGTCTTTACACGAAGAAAAGGTCCTGTGAGCACACAGCAAGATTGCAGCTTCCCTACAAGCCAAGAGAAGAGGCTTCAGAATGAAATCGACCTTGCTGAAACCTTGTTTGATCTTGGTCCTCCAGCCTCAAGAACTGTGAGAAATAAATTTCCATTGTGTAAGCCACCCAGTCTCTGGCACTTTGTTAGGAAAGCCTGGGCAAATGAAGAAACACAGATTGTGAAACATACAGTACAACAGCAATGTCACGATTGCTGAGTTATGGCTGTCACTTAGGGGCCACTTTCCGTTTTAGCACTTTTCCCATTTTGGAATGTTCCTTCTGACCTTCTTCCTTTTCCCTCTGAATCATATCTGGGGTGAAATTAATTTTAGACCCAGAACCTTTAGAATGTATGCTTCTTCTTCTCCCTGTTAATAAGTAAGCTGTTTTTAAAAACTAGGATACAAATACATGCTACATCCTTCTTTTTAAAAATATCACTTCATAATTTTCAAAGCATTTCTATTGTCATTATGATATTTCATTTTTACCACTCAGTCAATAAATTAAAACAGATAAGTACTACATTTTTATAATTTACTTTAGCAAGCAAATTCTTCATATATAAACTTTCATTAACTTAACTCCTGTGTTATGAAAATAGTAAGTGAATAAAGATTAACTTTATAGACAAAAAGCATGAGAGCTTTAAACTACTGAAGAAAGCAAATTGTTTTCGAGCACTTCACATATGATAACTTGATGTGACAAACCTGATCAACTACTTAAACTGATGATAAGTCATTATTTAACACAAGATCTCCAAGAACTTTATTTTAAATCGTGGTAGCTAGCTTCACTTTAGATGGTAGAAGCCAATCTTCATTAAAATTGTAATATCATTAAATATATAGCATTTTGTTTTAGGTTAACATAAAATATCAACTCTTTGGGTATATGTTAACACAGATTCCTTAGTAGGAATAAGGATTCCTTAAATTGACAAGTAAATTTTAAATAGACTACCTTGATTCCTAAGCAGTTTCAGGAATAAATCTGATTAGTAAGCTAGAAGTGTTAGCTGCCTTTTTTTTTTTAATGAGGCAGCAAACTGAGGTGCTCTGACATAAATGGTTATTTATAAAAAATTACATAATGTGGCATAAAGTAGCAGTGAGACTCGTCTAATTCTATGCAGAAAGGATAACTGATGTGTTACTGCTCTACTTCACAATTTAGTTTTCCCATGCATGGGAGATAATGCTGGGAATTAGTCTATTCCATCTTCTTAATGAGACTTATCTATTACTCCAGATAATGTATCTATTTTCTTCAACCAGCAGGACTAACTGCTTATAGGAGTGAAGTTTTCAGCAGTTATTAGAAAGAAAATTTACCAATAGATATAAAGGGAATAGTCTCTCTTTCTATGTATCTATGTGGCTAGATAAATAAAATGGTGCAGATATGCTGCTGTTATGAAAGAGATGTTACTTGCACCATTCCTTTGCAAGCTCATGAGAACTACTTGCTATTTTCCACGATAATGACAAGAACTATAGGCACCACAATGTTTACTTACTTGATGATACTATGGGATGCTTCGATAACTCAGAGAAGAGGCTTGATATAAACTGAGGGCCATTCAGTCCTGATAACAATTGTCAGAGGGACTGAGAGGCTCGTCTCTTTATTCAGAAATAGATCTGGTAATACTGTATATGTGTATGTATAAAATTCAGGCAGTTGCAAAGTCCTCTATTTCTCTACCTTACCCTAAACCTTGCACAACCAGCCTCTCAAATCTGTTCTATACCTTTGTGAATTAGAAATGAAAGCAATCCAGCTAAGTAGGGATCTGAAATTATAGATCCCAAATATCTGAAATATTATTATAGAAGCTCTAATGAATAATTGTGGAAGTGCAATTTACCCCTGTTTGAATAGCCAGTTATATTTGTCAGCAACTAAATTGCTCAGAATATTGGTAAATTATGGGGAATCTTTACCTTGTATAGTGGGTAAGCAATACTGGATACTACATTCTGTCTATTTGTTTCTAGATGAGAACAAAAAGACATACCCTTTGATAAAGCATACTGATAAAAAACTCAAGCTATATAGATCACTGCAAATAATGGCATTCCATATACAACAAATGGATATGCTACCATAGCAACAAGGGTAATGTGAGAAACAGATCCACTTTGTAGATGTTATTACTCTTAAGGTTTTTCTATGAGCGGCTATACTCAATGAGATAATAGTTGATGCATTTTGAAGTAATTTTTCTGTTGTTGCAATGAAAAAAGAGGACTTGTACTGTGATCTAGTATTCCCAGTAGTGCCTGACCTGCAACATACATTACAGAAAATTACAGTCATGTGCCTCGTAATGATATTTTGGTCATTGACAGACCACATATATAACAGTGGTCCCATAAGATTATAATACCATATTTTTACTTTACCATTTTTATGTGTAAACATGTTTGCATACATACTTACCACTGTGCTACAATTACCTACAGTCTTCAGTGCAGGTTTGTGGCCTAGAAGCAATACACCAATACCATATAACCTAGGTTTCATAGGCTATACCAACTAGATTTGTGTAAGTACACTCTGTGATGTTCATAAAGCAAGGAAATCATCAATGCATTTCTTAGAATGTATTCCCATCACTAAATGATCCATGACTATATAAAAATTGATTCCAAATTTCTTATGACATTAAGCACCAAGTTACAGCTATGCTGGCCCATAGGGCTCTCAAGATTCCCCAGGGACCTTTGTATATAAAAATCGATCTAAGATGCATAACAAGATAAGCTGGTACTAGGGAGAATGTCTCAGAGTATGGAAGAAAGAGAAGAGTGGACATTACAACTTAATGTCACCTATCATAGCCTGATAGCTTTGGGTAGAGTTCTTAAGTTTCTAAATATATGTATTTTAAACATTTGGATTCCACTTTCTTTTAGCTCTGGGTGAAGGCTGCCTGTAGGCATGTAGGTAGGAGGGGTAGCAAACAGTGTTCAAGAAGATAATATCTAATAATCTTATGGTAGGATCCGTTTAGTCTTGGCATCCCTCTGAGAATCAATGATAACTATCTAGTGTCTCTTCCTTCTTGTCCTACTCCCATGCCATTCTTATCACTTGTGCTTATAATAAATCAGGATATGATCCATATAGAAAACTAAAGCTTCAAAGACGCCAAAAGTACAACTCTGATAAACCAGGTATTGAGTGAGCTCAAAATAAATGAATGATATGGATTCTACCCACAAAACAACGTGCAAGGACACAGATAGATGGAAGGATACACATAATAAATAATTGATGACCAAGGAGAAGTCAAAGAATGATAATGAGGTATGGATGAGGTTTAGGAAATTTTAAGCAGGGGAAAGAATTTAAGGACTGAGATTTTTTGAAAAGAATACTCATACAGTTAAGAGTATGAGAATTAGTTAGTAAAATGTGGGTGAAATTCTGTTATTACTTCCTGAGTATGTACCTGCAAGGTAACATGATCCCTCTTAGCTTCCATTTTCCTAATATCTGGAATGGAATATTGATCTTAAATTGTATTGTATATGCAAAGTGTTCACCATGTTATGTGACATATATGAAGTTCTCCATACTAGTTAGCTATTGCTATAGTCATTATAAAGACTAATGTGGTACATCCACAGTAATACAGTGGAATCCATTTGAAATAGGTTTTCAGTTTTTCCTTTCAGAGCAGAACATTGACATGAACAATGTATAAGTCCAAACATAGTGCTCCCTAAGGTCAAGTGCCCATTCTGATATTCTAGCAAAAAAAAAAAAAAAAAAAAAAGAAGAATACAGTGTTCAGGTGTGCAATGGCCTGAATGTTTTTGTCCTCCCCGAAATCATATGTTGAAGCCCTGATCCCCAGCATGATGGTATTTGGAGGTGGGACCTTTGAGAGATAACTGGAATTAGATGAGGTCATGAGGGTGGAACCCCTGTGGGATTAGTGTACTTATAAGAAGAGATATGAGGGATGCCTCTCTCTCCTTCTCTCTCTCCACCATGTCAGGTCACAGCAAGAAGGCCACTGTCTGCAAATCAGGAAGGGAGCCCTTACCAAGAACCAAATTATCCAGCACCTTAATCTTGGATTTCCTAGCCTCCAGAACTGTGAGAAATAAATTTCTGTTGTTTAATCCACCAGACTATGGTATTTTGCTACAGTAGCCCATGAAGACTAAAACAGAGCGTGAAGTATTGGGAGTATGGGTAAGAAAGCAGGCAGCTGTGGAAAGCCTAGGAAAATAGGAAGATAGTGAGGAATGACAGCATGAAGCTTTTAGGAGGGCAAGCTGGGTTACAGGCCTTGAGAAGACAGTGGGGGTCAGCCTCAATTTCAGTATCACCCTTTAGTACATTCTTAACCATGTTTTCTCTAACCTCTCACTGACCTGGGTTTAGTTTGAGGGACAGAATGTGGTTTGGGGTGAGGACACTTTCATTTCAATACAATGAGCTCACTCTCTAGATCTCCTGTCAAGTTGAGACAGAGCATGCCCTGGAAGGCCATGTCACTGTACAGCAAATTCACAGCTGCACAGGAAGCAACATAGTAAATCATTGTCCTTCTCATGAAGGCTGCAATCAATAATGCCACAGGAGCATTTCCCCCCAAGAACCCATAACTGCCTGAAACTGTGGGAGACCCATTACAACACTGAGAATTTGATGTGGAAAAATGAGAGGAATAAGACAGTTCACTCACCAAGAAGAAAAATACATGAAAAGCAACACCAGAATAAATTTAATTATAGAGTCTTATTCTCACCCTAGGGGAATTAATATATTCAGATGCCAGCTACAGATCAACAAAGAGCAAATGGGTAGATGTGTTGTTATTTATGAGAATCTGACCCCTGGACTTTTCATGAGATCAAATTTGAAATTTTATTACTGGGTAAAAGAAACAAGGTTGTTAATAGACATGAAGAATTCACAATAGATAACGGTCCTGTTGTCAGTGACATTAAAAATTCACTTTTATTGATAATGCCAGTGCATTTTCATTTATATGAGCTTCTGAGAAGCTCATATAAATATAAGAAGAATGACCCTAGCCTAGGTATAAACTGGTCTTGGAAACTACAGTGAGAGACACTGCAGCATAATAGACCCTCAGTTGAATTCACCTCTAGTTATCCCTGTAACACATGTGCCAACTCTTCCAACTTTCTCCACATTTCCCAAACCTGGAATTGTACTTGCCTCTTTTGATTCTTAGCATAACATCATATTTCTCCTTTATTGAGAAGATCACTGGCTGGAAACTACCTCGTCTCTTTTAAGTGACACCACTCTATCTTCCTTCTATCCTAACTCTTATAAAATGTGTCCCGATAGCTGGTCAAGACCAACTTTTAACAGAAAGCCTTTTATTTCCAATTGTATATAACTATTCTAGGGATTTCCTACTTGGGTGATCATTGGAATTATTTGCATTTCCTTGGCTACAAGTCACAGATTCTTATTTCCTTTTTTTTTTTTTTTTGAGATGGAGTCTTGCTCTGCCACCCGGGCTGGAGTGCAGTGGTGCCATCTCAGCTCACTACAACCTCCACCTCCCGGGTTCAAGCAGTTCTCCTGCCTCAGCCTCCCGAGTAGCTGTGATTACAGGCACCCACCACCATGCCTGGCTAATTGTTTGTTTTTTTTTTATTTTTAGTAGAGTCGGGGTTTCACCATGTTGGCCAGGCTGGTTTTGAACTCCTGATCTCAAGGGATCCACCCTACTTGGCATCCCAAAGTGCTGGGATTACAGACATGCCCCACGTCCAGCCAGAGATTCTTATTTGCTATTTTTGGGCTAGTGTCTGGGAATCTACATTTTTAAACAGCACTTTTCCAAGGGGATTCTGATAATAAAGCAGGTTTGGCGAAACCACTAATTTATCGATACTTTCAACTTTCCCTGGAAGTTTTCTTATAATTTTATGCTTTATTACAATATTAAAGTAATTTGTTTTAACTCTTTGAAAGGATTACGAGCTCCTTAGGCCAGGTAATGGTATCTTATAGATTTTGTGTGCTCTGTAGCACACTAACCACAGTCGTTTGCACAGAGAACGTGTTTGATCAATTTGCTGAATAAAAAGCAAAGCTCAAGACAAGGAACTATATAATATATGCTCACTAGTGGCAGTAGTAGTCATGACAGTTAACACATCTCACATTTATTGAGTACCTATCTCTTCACCTGCATTGTTCACTCTGTAACAATTCACTTATATAATTCTTGAAATCACCCTGTGAGGTAGTTACTGACCTTATCTTCATTTTTCTATATTTAGAATCTCAGTCACAGTGGAGTGAAGTAATTTGTGTAAGGTTAAACAGCTAGACTTTTTTGTTGTTTTGTTTTGTTTTTGGCAAGAAGAAGGAAAACAAAAAACTTACGCAAAGAGAGCATTGTGAGAGTTTGTTAAAGAATCGTTCCTTAGTTCTGTAGAAGGGGAATGACGCCACTTTGGCAAAAGTGGTGAAAGAAAGTGTTATAGCAGATGTGGCTATTTGAACTTAGCCTTTATGTTTATAACATGTAAAGACTGGGTGTATGAGCATTTCTGGAGAGGGCATGGTATGAATAGCATGGTGGTAGACTAACAGCTTTGGTTTACCTCTCTGGTCCTTTGTCAGCTGGAGGAGGATCAATGCCACTCTTTCGTCCTCCTCTATATCTCAATTTCAAGAGTGAAAGGGGACAATAAGTGGCAGGCCAGCTCTATGAAGCACAGAAACCATGATTGTTGTCCTGTCAGTCACTGAACTTTTGCTTTCCCTTCGAAGCGTCATCCCAACAACGCTTGTCTCCTTCCTAATCAATGCCTTATTCTGTAAACAATCACTTCCCTGTATCTTGCAGCTTTTATACATGGTCTTTTAATTCAGTCGTTCCTCTAAAAGCCCTTGTGTCATAAAGGAAATGAGGACATTTTGAACAACACCTAAGAGCAAATTTAAACTCACAAAATAAAACAAAACTGACATAGTTTTTAAAATCTCCCCAATCTCTGTCATGTTCTCTCTGTTTCTTCTTCGTTCCCCCACCTCAGCCACACGTGCGTGCATTTGCACACACACAGTGAAGGAGGAATAAAGCAGTCATCCCCACCCCCACCCACTTTGCTAACTTACTAAGGCAATGAAGAAAATCATCAGGACAAAGGCAGTAGTTTGAGCTGAAGCTACATGATGTGACTGTAGCGGAGGAATACCTCTACCTATCCAGTGGTGGCTCTGTTTTATTTAACATTTATTACTTGGCAGGAGTTCTTGCCAACTACAGTGAAATATGAAGATACAATGCATTTGTCACAGTGATCTATGTTTTTCTTTGGGCTTTTTCCTTAACACACACACACAAAGAAAAATTTCAGTGCTCCCCCTTGCTTTGTCCCCTTATCGTCCCTGTCAGGCTCCACATCACGCCAGACCTTGCAACAAGAAGAATGGATCATTTGGCACACATTAAAGTTTTTTTTTTGTGAGACCTAAATTAAAGAAAAGAAAAAAATCCATGGGGCATTTTGAGGAAAGTACGCAGGAAATCTTACATACATGACTTTAAATAAAATCTTGGGTTAGATTCCTGTAATCATTTAGTACCTTCAGGCATTTTTCTCACTGGCAGAAGTAGCTCTAGACTCCTGTTCAAAGACAAGTTTCAACTAATTACAACTGGCCTCCCTAAAACTCTCCAAGGAGTTGTCTGAGTGATGCAGAGAGAGCAAGAATTTCTTCTTCCAAAATTCTATTATTTCAGTTTGTGGAGTTTTATGAATCTTTCTGAATGAAAAACATTCTATTGATATTACTGTTCACTGGGGTAACTTATACTTACAAAGACCAAAGAAATTAACTGTTGGCTATATTTATAATTTATTATAATATATACGTAATTCAGATGGATCATATATAATTCAGATGGATCATTTGGAAAGTTCTTAGATGATGGCTTTTGAGATATTGACCCATACAGGCTTTCTCTGTATAATGTCTCAACTTGGTTAGACTTTCAAACAATCTCATAATACTTTCTGTAAACTTATGGTTAATTTTATAGCTCATTTTTACTTGACAATAAATGATACATTGGGTCATAATACATTTTATACTTATTAATTTTCTAAATGTTTATCAAATTTCATTAAATTGTTAGACATAGATCCAAAGGCAGTTATTAATCTAGAAACCAATATAACCAAATAGTCTTCTATTTTGAGAAGACATCTCCCCTGCAAGTTCAAAAATAGTACTTTTTTCACATCATGACGATGTGAGAACTAATCAGATGTCATAATTTTTGAATGTCTTTAAAATAAATGATTTCAAATATCAGGTAGCATTTAACAAATTTTTGACTTGAAAAATTTCTGTCTACTGGGGGGTGAAAAACAAATCAACATTGACAGAAAAAAATAAATATGTCAACCTTGATCGTTAGTATGCTATTTTACTGAATGACCAAAAACATTGTAAATATTCCTACTTGAACAACAGATGTACAACAGTTTTTGTGTATATATTACTAGAGCTTATGAAAAGAGCGAAACTAAGCTGAAGAGTGATTACTGACTTTCCACAAACTTTCCTCAATTACATAAAGTTCATTTTACAAATAAGTACTGAACAATTGTTACGTGCAACTGCAGGCACTGAGCTGGTGCTAGAGAACAGCAACAAGCAATGGGAGATGGTCCTCTCCGCAAGCATACAGTGCAGAGGACACTGGCATTTGTCAGATAATGACACAAAGGTAACATTGTGGCTGAGATAAGAGCTACACTAGAGAGTTATCTGTGGAGTCTATTAGGTATTTGGTTTACCCGGGAAAATTTTGGAGATCAGCAGAGATAAATATATTTTGGAACAGTCTTTCAACTCTTTAAAAATTAATTGCTTTCACAGTTAAACTAAGCAAAGCAGTATGGAAGAAAAAAGCTATTTATATACAGAGGCATTTTTAAAACCTCCAGATAAATTATGTGTGGTTTTAAATAATTGCTTCCAACTGTGTTTTGGTGGAGTAAGCAGACTTTGGATAAATATTTCAAAAGTGTCATGATCAGATCTAACGACTGTCAAGCCATAGGTTTTTTTTTAAAAACACTAACACATAAATTTTGCTAGATGTGGTTTTGAAATACACCCTTGTCTAATATGAAACACATACATACCAAAAAGACAAGAGTGAAAAAAATTCTCTCATCCCTTTGTAAAAATATCTGTGACATTTGTCAATACTTGAAAATACTTACATCTATAAAAAAGAGTTAATTTCTTAGAATTTTCAAGAGAATCAAAGCAGACCAGTTAGAATACTCACAATAGATATAATCATAAAAAAGTTTATTTTAATCAATAGACTAAGCAAATTAAATAGCCTGACTATGTAAAAGAAAATCTCTGAAAATAATATGCTACTTAAAAATATTGTATTGCAATATATTGTATTGCATTAGTTTAAATAATGTTCACATCAAACAAAAAATATGATTATGAAAATGCTTTGAGGCTTTCTTTTTTAACATTTTGTACTTTCTTGCATTTTGGTAATCTTATCAAGATCAAATCCAGGAATGAAAACATGCTGTGAAATGATTGTTCTTGAGAAAGACTGTAATCCAAATGCAAAATCTGAAGTTCAAGAATATGGAGAAAAAAAAATCTATATTGGCCTTGCATGTTGGAAGAAGTGACCATCCTGCCTTAAAACTAGTACTTAACAAGTTACTGAGTAACTCAGGTGGGGAACCATGAAATAAGACATGAAATAAAGCCTTCTTATGTCACAGTGTCATAGCTTCATATGACTCTGATTACAGTAGAACTACTCATTAAGAGCAGCCTAGCCAGGCCTGGTGGTTCCAGCCTGTAATCCCAGCACTTTGGAAGGTCAAGGGGAGTGGATCATGAAGTTGGGAGATAGAGACCATCCTGGCTAACACAGTTAAACACTGTCTCTACTAAAGATACAAAAAATTAGCCTGGTGTGGTGGCAGGTGACTTAGTCCCAGCTACTCAGGAGGCTGAGGCAGGAGGATCGCTTGAACCTGGGAGTCAGAGGTTGCAGTGAGCCGAGATCATGCCACTGCACTCCAGCCTGGGTGACAGAGGGAGACTCTGTCTCAAAAAAAAAAAAAAAAAAAGAGTAGCAGCCTTTTTATTGTATTCACTTTTGTAGCTATTTCCTAGTGCAATGATCAAACAAATGGTTACACAACACCTATTTGTTAATGAATGCTTTGTGACTCAGCCTTTCTACCATCAAATAATTTTTATGGCATATGAACTTGAGGATACAACTTGTCCTTTTATCTTTCTCAATTTAAAAATTAGCTTTTAGAATATGCCAAAGACTTGTACACTTACAAGGACAATTTTTGATCCTTTGACACAAAAATACCTGTTGCTCATGGTTACAAAAATTACACTATCTGCAGTAATTCTGTTTACCTTGGGGTTTCTTTTAGAGCTAACCGAATCAGACAATCAAGCCCCTGCTACCTAACTGGGATCACTCCAGGAAATTCACTCATAATCATTGTTTAATGTTTTCCTTTGCTGAAAGAGTTAACTGTCTGCAGCAACAAGACAAAATGAAATAAAAGAAAAGAAGTAAACAAAAATATACCATAGCTAAAGTAATTGCATTTTTCATATTCTTCTTAATTGAAAATATAATTGTTTTCATTTGTAAACAGTACATTTAATTGGGTAGTTAAACTTGGTTACATATTTAGCTTCTGAGTCCTTACGAAAGAGAAGCTCACACTGGCCTTATTTACGTTTTGCACATTTTAAAATCAAGTACAAACCTAAAAAGAAGTTCACTTTCCAAGCTTCATAAACAGTGGTTTTCACTCATAGGACTATCTGCTATTAGGATTAAGGGGGCACTCACTGCCCTTTGGTAATCTTATCTCAAAAAAAAAAAAAAGATTCTTCATCCCCACTGACATAAACAAAATGTCATATATTTTTATAAATGTGAATCAGCCTCTGCTGTGTAATCTACTTTGTTAAACTGAGGAAATAAGAATTCTGTGGCTAAGGGTGCATAAATAAATAGAAGGTAGCATTTTCCTCTCATTGAATTGACTTCTACTCTCTTTTTTTTCTAAGTCTGCTGTGATTCAGTAAAGGAAGTATAGTTCACATTACACTGTGTAAACACAAGGTCAGCAATAACATTCTTGGGATGAAATTTATTTTTTTCCCCAGAAAATCTACACTGGATTGAGCGGTTGGTCATGAAAAAAATGGTGATGATGATAACAATAACAATTACAGGCATACATCAGAGATATTGCAGGTTCAGTTCAGGACCGCTGTAATAAAGCAAGTCATATTTTTGTTTTCCCAGTGCATATAAAATTTATGTTTACACTATACCATAGTCTAAGTATATAATAGCATTATTCCTAAAAATGTACATACCTTAATTAAAAATATTCTTGCTAAAAATGCTAAAACAGCCTTCTGTGAGTCACAGTTGCTTTGCTAGAGGAGAGTCTTGCTCAAGCACTAACAGCTGCTGACTGACTAGCAGGGTGGTTGCTGAAATTTGGGATGGCTGTAGCTATTTCTTGGAATAAGATAACAATGAAGTTTGCTGTATCATTATTATTCCTTTCACAATAGATTTCTCTAAAGCATGCAAAGCTATTTGATGACATTTTATCCACAGTAGAATGTCTTTTGAAATGAAGTCACCCCTCTCAAACCTGCCTCTGTCTTATCAACTAAATTTATGAAATATTCAAAATCCTTTGTTATTTCAATAGTGTTCACAGCATCTTCACTAGGAGTAGCTTCTATCTCAAGAAATCACTTTCTTTGCTCATTCATTCAACTTTTATCATGAGACCACAGCAATTCAGTCACATCTTCAGGCTCCATTTCTATCCTAGTTCTCTGTTTCCACCATCTGTGGTTACTTCCTCCACCAAAGTCTTGAACTTCCTCACAGTTACCCATGAGGATGGAATCAACTTCTTCCCAACTCTTGTTGATGTTGATATTTTGCCCTCTTTCCATGAATCATGAAGATTCTAATGGTATATAGAAAGGTGAAACCTTTCAAGAAAGTTTTTCAATTTAATTTGCCCAGATTGTCTATCTACGTTAGCTATAACCAAAATACATTTCCTAAATAAATAATAAGACTTGGAAGTCAAAACTATTCCTTGATTCATGGGCCACAGAATAAATGTGTTAGCAGACACGAAAACAACATTATCTCCTTGAACATCACCATTAGAGTTCTTGGGTGACCAGGTACATTGCCAATGAGCAGTAATATTTTGAAAGAAATCTTGTTTTCTGAGCAGTGTTTCAACACTGGCCTTAAAATGTGGAATAAACCAAGATATAAACAGATGTGCTGTCACCCAGGCTTTATTGTTTCATTGATAGAGTACAAGCAAAGTAGAAGATCTGGCATAATTATTAAGGGTCCTAGGACTTTTGGAATGGTAAAAGAGCATTGAAAGTCACCAGTTGTATTCAGCCTTAACAAGATACACTGTCCTTTGAAGCTTTGAAGTCAAGCACTGACTTCTCTCTAGCTATGAAAGTGATAAATGGCATCTTCCTCCAATAGAAGGCCATTGCTACAGGTTAGATGTTTGTTCCTTCCAAATCTCATGTTGAAATTTGATCCCCAATGTTGGAAGTGGGGCCTAATGGGAAATATTTGTGTTATCTTGACAGATTTTTCATACATACATCAATGTCCTTCTTTGGAGGCTAGTGAGTCATTGTTTCCATAAAAGCTGATTGTTAAAGAGAGTCTGGTATGTTCCCCCTCTCTCTTGCTTCCTCTTTCACCATGGAATTTCTGCACAAAGCAGCTCCTCTTCACCTTCCACCACGAGGGGAAGCAGCCTAAGGCTTCCACCAGATGCCCAATCTTCCAGCGAACAGAATCGTGAACCAAAATCCTTTATTCCTATAAATTACTCAGTCTCAGGTATTCCTTTATAGCCAAGCACCACAGACTAAGACAGCTATTTCGTCTACATTGAAAATCTGTTGTTTAGTGTAGTCACCTTCACCTATTATCTTGGGTAGAATTTCTAGAGAACTTGCTATAGCTTCCACATTAGCACTCGTGGCTTTGCCCTGCACTTTTATGTTATGGAGATGACTTCTTTTCTTTAACCTAATGAACCAATCTCTGATAACTTCCACTTTTCTTCTACAGCTTCCTCATTTTTCTCAGCCTCCAGAGTTGAAGAGCATTAGGATCTTGCTCTGGATTAGGGTTTGGCTTAAAGGAATGGTATGATCTATCCACTAAGGCTGTTTCACTTTCTTGTCATTCGTATGTTCACCTGAGTAGCACTTTTAATTTCCTTCAAGAACTTTTCCTTTGCATTCACAACTGGGCTAAGTGTTTGGCACAAGAGGCCTAACTTTTGGCCTGTCTCGGCTTTCAACATGCCTTCCTCATTAATCATTTCTAGTTTTCGATTTCAAGAGAGAGACATGTATTCAAATGAAAGAGACTCTTCCTTTCATTTGAACACTTAGCAGCTATTGTAGGGTTATTAATTGGCCAAATTTCCATGTTGTGTCTCAGCAAACAGGAAGGCTCGAAGAGAAGGAGAGACGTGAGCGGAATGTCCCATGAGAGGAGCAGTCAGAACTCATATAACACTTATTGATTGAGGTTGTCATCTTCTCTGGGTTCAGTTCATTGTGCCCCAAAGCAATTATGATAGTAACATCAAAATCCCTGATCACATATTATCCTAACAGATATAATAATATGAAAAAGTTTAAACTACTGACAGAATTATTAAAATGTGATGCAGACACATAAAGTGAGCACATGCTTTTGGAAAATGGCACTGATAGAATTGCAGGGTTGACATACACCTTCAATTTGTAAACACAGTAAAGCAAAGTGCAATAAAACAAGGTATGCTCATATATTTTTTTTTTTTTTTTATT